>JBAMBO010000510.1:0-26212 GCA_037044535.1 Lordiphosa magnipectinata
TCGATTTAATTTATATTTATATGTATTATAAAATAAGCATGATAAGAGAAGGGTAATGAAGAGCCGTTAACGGCTGTTCATAAGTGAACATGTGTTCATAACTAAACATGTGACCCTCGCACTCAACATCAGAAGACGTTACAAAAATATGATCCCATGAAAAGGGACCACAGCCGAGATAACACCAGATGGTGACGGCCGTTCCCACGCCTACAACCACATGTGTGCAAGAGGGGAAATACATTACAAGAAAGGATAAATATAAACATGATGCAGCCAGATCATTCTCGTTCGACATCGTAGTAGCGCAGCGAGTTTCGGTGTCACACACGCCAAGTTCCAAACGCAACTACCTGCGTCGTCCCTTCTTCTTTCTGTGTTTACCACCGAACCACACTCGGCGACAGCGACGCTACGCTGTCGCCCCGCTAAAACGGCACTTCATAAAGCGACAACAAGCAGACAACCAATCACAGCACACTTAGAGGCTGATGCAATATTACCATAATGATGAAATTAGTCTTCTGGTGAAATTCCGAGACTGCATACACACACACTCATACTAACAGCCACACACTCTTAGTGTGCGCCGACAAACACATATTGTACTTAGTAAGCAAAAACAACACCACACTATATTTAAATAGACAAGTAAGATAATCAAGAAAGAGATGTAATACAATCTAACAACTGAGTATATAATACACAAATGTATCACATGTATTAGATAAGGACAAATAGATTTAGAATAACAGTTGTCTCATGTATTAGGTACATAAGCTTAAACTATAAAAACCCACAACCGAACCTTAATAAAAATCAGTTCCTAACAAGTAACGCGATTGTGTAATTTAGTTAGGGATTCGGGGAATGTGCGGATACCTCTACTGAGTGACTGAGCTGTACGAGCGGCTCTTTTACTTAGAAGAATAAGTTGCACATTTATGGTCCTTCGAGTATTTATTTACTCACATAGACTGCCAAACCAGATGGCATACTCGTAAAACGGTATCCACGGTATTAAGCCCGCAAGTCGCGCCCTTCAGTGCACTACGGCGAGATTGGGGAATATTTAATACAAAAATCCAGCCCTAAAGACGGCGGTGCGGGATTTGGCGGACTGTGTAAGAGAGAACCAGCAAAACTAAGCGCCAGCGGAGGCTCAGGCGACCACCGCGGCGAATTTTGAAAGCGGCAGCGGAGGCTTCAGGCGACCACCGCGGCGATTCTACAAGCGGCAGCGGAGGCTTCAGGCGACCACCGCGGCGATTCTACAAGCGGCAGCGGAGGCTCAGGCGACCACCGCTGCTTAAAAATAAAAAAAATCGAAAGAGGTTGGGAGACAGAAGCACGAAAATACAAATTTGTCAAGGAGAAATTGGAAAACAAAATTGTCTTGGAACGAATTGAATACTGTTAATTTAAATTTAAATAACTAAAAATAATTTGAAAACTTTTATTTTAAAATGGTGTTAACAAGAGAACTGGTAAATGCATTAGCTGCAAGCCAATCTGCAGTTTTTATACCCGTTACTCGTAGAGTAAAAGGGTATACTAAAGTCGTGCAAATGTATGTAACAGGCAGAAGGAATCATTTTCGACCATATAAAGTATATATATTCTTGATCAGCATCAACAGCCGAGTCGATATAGCCATGTCCGTCTGTCCGTCTGACCGTCTGTCCGTCTTTCCGTCTGTCTGTATGAACACCTAGATCTCAGAGACTAGAAGAGCTAGAGCAACCAATTTTGGAATGTAGACTCCTATTGTCTGCACGCAGATCAAGTTTATTTCAAATTTTTGCCACGCCCACCCACGCCTCCACAATAGAAAATGTTGAATAACTCCCACATTTTTGAGATATCGATCTCAAATTCAAAACGTAGATTTATATTCGCAACATCTATAAGCCCTCCAATTTTCATCAAGATCGGACAATAAATAGCCGAGATAAAAAAATGTTGCATACTTTTCGACTGACCCACCTCAGGCATACAGGAAGGCTATTAAACATTTGTTTCCATGAGTAACGGGTATATCGAAGTCGGTTAGAGCCGACTTTAGCTTACGCTCTCGTTTTGCAGATGAAGAAATGGGAAGAGGAGTTGAACCTTATTGATGGTTCAAATATGGAATTGATGACAGAAGTACAAAGTCAATGGGAGCTGTTCAAGCAACAGAACGAAGAATTAGTACGAAACAAAGACGCAAATGGTGGGGACTATTTCTCTAAGGATGGGTACGCAAAAACCCAAGCTCTGAAAAACAGAATTTTAGCTGAGTTAAATAAAAATGCAGCCGATCAAACGATGAACACGTCAATGCAACAAATGATCGGAGACCAAGAAATTCGAAAGCAGGGATTCAATCAAGCCAGCCAAACTTTATTAAAGACGATAGAAAGAGCTGGTGTAAATGTTAAATTACATCGGATTGACAGCGAGCATTTAAAAGAAGATTTTCAGCAATTTACGGAAATCTTCAAGGAATTAAAAGACAATGGACAAGTAACTCCAACGCTATTGGAAAGATACGAGAAGCTAAAAAAGATAAAACGAGACAAAGAAATATGGTTGGCTCAATTTAAGCCATCTGAGCAATGTATAAAGCTCAGAGAGATGGAAATACCACCGTTTTTTGGTGACATTACGACATTACGACGTGGTCAAGCTTTTATGACATGTTCAATGAAATGGTAGCGAATAATGTCAGCCTATCTAATAAAGAGAAGCTAATGAGTCTTAAAAGTAGTAGTAAAAGTAGTCTTGAGTAGTTAAAGGTGAAGCAATGAATTTGATAAAACATTTGCTGATCACGAAAGATAATTAGAAAGTGGCGCTGTCAATTTTGAAGAATAGATATGAAAATCGGAGACAACTATTCATGGGCAATCGCTGATTCTATGTTTGACTCAAATCTATCCCAATCGGTCTTGGCAAAGTTCACAAAGGTGCGGTTTTCAGAGGTAATGAAGTCCGCATCCTTTGTGACCTTGATAGAGATGTTGATGTGATCCGAGCCAAGTGCAATGTCAGCGTGCCAGGTGGTGTTTATTATGAGAGAGGGGCTGACAATGGTGATGTCCGGTGAGCTGCGACAGTTTGCGGTGATCCGCGTGGGGTGGTCCTCATTTATGGCACAGAAGTCTGAGGACTCGATCTATTCCTCAATAAGGTCACCTCTCGTGTCGCAGCCCAGGTCGGAGTGCCAAGCCGTACTGTGGGCGTTGAAGTCACCCACTACCATTCTCATATCTCCCTCCAAGAGATGTCGGATGTCTGGTCAAAAACCCGCACGACAGGCGGTCACAGGGGGAATGTAGGTGTTTAAAACCTCTATTTCATCTGTGCCGCTTCTGATCGCGATGCCTTGGACCTCGATATGTTCGTCATTGCTGGTGGTGTGGAGGAGTCGGTAGTTAACCGAATTGTGGATTATCTTAATTATTAACGAGAAGGCCAGGCTAACTTCGTCTGTGCCGAAGTTTTTATACCCTTGCAAATGCAAATGTCACAGTTTAAGAACGCTTACATAAAAATCAAAAAATTTTGTTACTAAAACCTATTTTCCGACAGATAAACGTCTGAAAAAAGTTTTTCTCACTAAGACTCAGTTTCCGACCGATCGGGCCTATGGCAGCCTTAAGATATAGTCACCCGATGTCGATCAACTTTTTCAAATTAGTTTGAAAGCGTTTAATATTAATAATCACCGACCTTAAGAACGATTTACTTAAAAACAAAAAAGTTTTTTTTCACTAAGACCCATTTTCCGACCGATCGGTCCTATGACAGCTATAAGATATAGTCATCCGACTTTGACCAAAATTTGCAAATCTGTTTGAAAGCATATAATATTATTAATGACCGAGTTTAATCACGTTAACATTGAAAACAAAAAAGTTTTTCTCACTAAAACCTATTTTTCGACCTATGGTTCCTATGGCAGCTATAAGATATAGTCATCCGATTTTGACCAAAATTTTCAAATCTGTTTGAAATTATATAATATTATTAATGACCGAGTTTAATCACGTTAACATTGGAAACAAAAAAGTTTTTCTCACTAAAACCCATTTTTCGACCTATGGTTCCTATGGCAGCTATAAGATATAGTCATCCGATTTTGACCAAAATTTGCAAATCTGTTTGAAAGTATATAATATTATTAATGACCGAGTTTAATCACGTTGACATTGAAAACAAAAAAGTTTTTCTCACTAAAACCCATTTTTCGACCGATGGTTCCTATGGCAGCTATAAGATATAGTGATCCGATCCGGTCGGTTCCGACATATTAGCAGCGTGCAGTAAAAAGAAGACTCTGTGCAAAATTTCAGCTCGATAGCTTTAAAACTGAGAGACTAGTTTGCGTAGAAACAGACGGACAGACAGACAGACGGACAGACAGACAGACAGACGGACAGACAGACAGACGGACGGACAAAGCTCAATGAACTCAGCTCGTCCCCCTGATCAAGAATATATATAGTTTATGGGGTCGGAAATGAATATTTCTATGCGTTGCAAACTTCTGGGCAAAATTATAATACCCTTTGCAAGGGTATAATTATCTTATTAATAAAGGTGAAGTTTCCCTCCATGTCTCCAATCATTCTGCCATTCAGAGTAGTCAGTCCTCTGTTGTCTGCGAATTCCCTTTCGTTTGCATTAACGATTACGTCTTTGGAGTTTCTAGTATCCGCTCCATTTGTAAACGCTTCTAAAGTGACCTCATCCAAAAATTGTTGCTCACACCCAATACGCGAATTGGTGTCACCAATCACAATTGCATTTACAATTTCATTTTCGAATAAGTCCATCATCTGTTCGAGATCTGATGCCCAACTCGCCGCTCTGAGGTATAATGGAATTATGGTGTATAGGCTGTGTGGAGTCTGGATCCTTAACTGCTGAATTCCAGAAAGCGATTCGTGCCTGTGTGCTATATTTTTCTGTGCCGCCAATTGCTCGACCGAAACGACTACATCTGCTAGCCGGTTGCCAGTATGTTATAAAAGTTTTAAAGAGTGAGTCATATACTACGTTTATACGCCAGCTATTTGCAAATAGAAATAATTTGTAAATAACTTACTCACTGTTTAGACGCTAAATACCATACGTAAATAAATCTATTTTTAGTGCTGTTGGATTGCCATCAAGCAGTTTCATGGCCTTATTTTCTTTCATTAGTCGAAGACGTACCTTGGTATACGCCTTGGTTCAATTGCAAACATGCGTTGCTAGTTTTTATTTTCAACATTTCCCTTTTTCCTTCACCTGCAGTCGATATGAATGACAATTACAATATAGCAGTGCTACCATATAGTTAAAAACAGCAAAATCACTGAATAGAGTGGCAACGCCTAGCACACTATTTGCAAATAGTCTACTAATCAGAAATTGTTTTCGTGACTTAGCTATTTGCAAATAACGAATTAACTCAGCGTTTATACGCCATAATTTGTCACTCACAATATTGTTACTTGCAAATAAGATGTACACAGAAAAAAATAAGATCAGGTATTTCAATATCATATCAGTAATATCAATATTTGCATATCAAAGTGAAACTTTTTAATATCAATATGAACCTGTAATCCCACATTGATACTAAAAATATTATATTGAAATGTGAAATGATCAAAGTGATGTGAAAAATGCCCTAGTGATATGATTTCAGATCAAAGTAGACATCGAAACTCTGAAAGTAGAGAGAGACACACAGAGTTTCTCAAATCAAAGAGAGACAGCAATAGTCTATCTCGAAAAAAGCAAAAACAATGCTCATTGCTCTGCTGCCACAAGCGCGAAAACGAGTGCCGGTCGTTTTTTCTTCGTGAACGTTTCGAAGTTGGCGTCGGGTTTGCAGCGAACTTCTAGCTTCTTCTTGCGAGTTTCGTCATTCGATCTGTGCTGGCGCGTGTGAGAGGTTAGTATAAAAAGATGCGGTGACTGAAAAAAAATGTAAGCGGTAATAGTGAATTAAATGTGAATTGTATGTGTGTGTTTTGTTGTACTGTTGTTGTGCTTCCAAATTTATAAATTGTAAAAAGGCTATTGCCTTTATTCAGTCGCTAAGAGTGTGTACGGATATAATACACACGCTCATACATACATATTGTGCGTGTTTTTTCACTTTGAGCTCTCTACGCAGTAGAAGTGTGTGTTTAAATATGTACATATGTATGTATACATACATATTTTGTGTCCGCGATGCGTTTTTTTGTTCTGCCCTTGAACGTCGAACAACACACATACATGCATATGCAAACATGCTTACATACAAATGTACATGCAAAATATGCATGTATGTATGTACATATATGTGTGCTGTTTGATGTTCAAGGGCAGAACAAACGAGAGCGTAAGCTAAAGTCGGCTCTAACCGACTTCGATATACCCGTTACTCATGGAAACAAATGTTTAATAGCCTTCCTGTATGCCTGAGGTGGGTCAGTCGAAAAGTATACAACATTTTTTTATCTCGGCTATTTATTGTCCGATCTTGATGAAAATTGGAGGGCTTATAGATGTTGCGAATATAAATCTACGTTTTGAATTTGAGATCGATATCTCAAAAATTGTGGGAGTTATTCAACATTTTCTATTGTGGAGGCGTGGGTGGGCGTGGCAAAAATTTGAAATAAACTTGATCTGCGTGCAGACAATAGGAGTCTACATTCCAAAATTGGTTGCTCTAGCTCTTCTAGTCTCTGAGATCTAGGTGTTCATACAGACAGACGGACAGACGGTCAGACGGACAGACGGACAGACGGACATGGCTATATCGACTCGGCTGTTGATGCTGATCAAGAATATATATACTTTATATGGTCGGAAATGATTCCTTCTGCCTGTTACATACATTTGCACGACTTTAGTATACCCTTTTACTCTACGAGTAACGGGTATAAAAAGCGCATGCTCAGCCTTTGCTTTCGGCAGATTTCGCACACATGCACAAAAAAACTTATGCGTGTTTAAGTATATTAATTTTGTATAAGTTTCAGATTGAAATGGAAGACATCCAACTCTATGAGCTGATACAAAAACTAAACATTGAAAAATTCGTGTACGAAAAGTTAATTGGTAAGTTTTGTTTTGAAATAATTATTCTTCTCAATATATTAATTTTACAATTTTTCTAGAGTGTGGATTCAACTCCGACCGCCGTAATTACATTTCTTCCAGCGACAAAGAGCAGATTTTTCCAGAAAGATAATTGTCAGAATAATTGTATAATGTATTATAAAACGAGAAGGCCAAGCTAACTTCGTCTGTGCCGAAGTTTTTATACCCTTGCAAATGCTGTTTTTGAAATGTCAGAGTTTAAGAACGATTATATAAAAATCAAAAAAAAATTTTTAACTAAAACCCATTTTCCGACAGATAAACATCTGATTTCGACCAAATTTCGCGAATCTTTTTGAAAACATATCAAATTAGCAATCGCGGAGTTGAAGAAAGATAAAATTTAAAACAGAAAAGTTTTTCTCACTAAGACACATTTTCCGACCGATCGGTCCTATGGCAACCATAAGATATAGTCACCCGATGTCGATCAACTTTTTCAAATTAGTTTGAAAGCGTTTAATATTAAGAATCACCGACTTTAAGAACGATTTACTTGAAAACAAAAAAGTTCTTTTCACTTAGACCCATTTTCCGACCGATCGGTCCTATGGCAGCTATATGTTATAGTCATCCGATTTTGACAAAAATTTGCAAATCTGTTTGATAGCATATAATATCAATAATGGCCGAGTTTAAGGCCGCTAACATTGAAAACAAAAAAGTTTTTCTCACTAAGACCCATTTTTTGACCGATGGTTCCTATGGCAGCTATAAGATATAGTCATCCGATCCGGTCGGTTCCGACATATTAGCAGCGTGCAGTAAAAAGAAGACTCTGTGCAAAATTTTAGCTCGATAGCTTTAAAACTGAGAGACTAGTTTGCGTAGAAACAGACGGACAGACAGACAGACGGACAGACAGACGGACGGACAAAGCTCAATCGACTCAGCTCGGCGCCCTGATCAAGAATATATATAGTTTGTGGGGTCGGAAATGAATATTTCTATGCGTTGCAAACTTCTGGGCAAAATTATAATACCCTTTGCAAAGGTATAAATATTGCTTTGATATTAAAAAAATAAAGCATTGGTACTACAATAATACCCTCTTGATTTTTAAAAATATTTCTTTGATACTAAATCAATGTCCTACAGGTATTTTGAAAATATAGCTTTGCTACTATAATAATATATCATTGATATTAACCAATATCAAATTGTTGATCTGAAAAAATATCACGTTGATGTGTTCGAAATGTCAAAGTGATATATTCGAACATATCATCTGGGTATTTTTCAGATAAAGGCCGATTTGAAACTACAAAATATCAGATTGATACTAAATATCGTGATCTTTTTTTTCTGTGTACGTATAAACGTAGTAAGAGTTGCTTATGTGCGCTGCTTCCACATGGGTTTGCGTTAAGGCAAAAACGTCGCTTTGCATAATGTAGGTGAAAAAGTTTTGATGTAAAATCTTATTTGCTAGACCATGGACATTATATCCTAAAACATATAAGAACTGGTGATTACAAGAGTACGATACAGGGACATCAAAGACTTTAAGGGGGCTATTATTACTTAGTTTTTTGGCTGCTATTTTCAAGTAGAGACTTAAAATCTAGAGGTATGCCATCCAACTGCTGCCTTTTGGTCTCCATTTCCGAGCTCATAGTTGGAGTTGAAACTCAACCACTTTGTTCCGATACGAATGCTATCATTTCTGACCGCAATTCTGTGTGTGTCATCTCTGGCCAGTATTTGCTTCTTAAGATTAAGAAGTGCTCTGTTTTGTTTCTGCCTGTTATCGCTGAGGTCCTTTTCCACATATATGGTCGTGCCAATCAATTTATTAGCGGTGCAAAGCACCGCATTGGCAGACTCCTCTGACTCCATTTCAACAACAACTCCCATTCGATTTTCTCGATTGTATAGAATGCGCGACGCCTTTATTTGAAAATTGCTAAGCTTAAGTTTCTCTCGGCAAATCCGCTTGATCTTCTTCTTTGGCGAACCATCCGTTTTAAATCCTCTAAAGATCAAGTTCTTCTTCTTTGTTTGCTCAATGATCCGCGCGAGTTCCTTATGATCAGATGCAGCTGTAATTTTAATTTGTTCGATTTCTGATCTTATAGCATAATTCTCTTCCTTGAGCATTTGTATTTGTGCCGAGACTACCCCAAACTGCTCTTTTATCTCTACCTCGTCATCCTTTGTAGCTACGTTTTTTAAAACCGCCATCAAATCCTGCATTGTGGGCTCGCCTGGCGAACATTCTAACCGCCCCCGTTTCGTGGTCTGAGATGGTGTACTCATATTCATATTATGTGGCGGCAAAACTGGGTGTACGCATTAATCCTCCTTTTCCAGCCATTGAGCGATTCAAAAATTGCGCCAATTGCTAATATCGAAAGTGGTTTGGGTTTTAGTTAAAGCACTGGGCTGCTCTTTTGGCGTTTACAAATACTATTTCAGTGCAGATCAGCTGTGGTACCTTTTGTTTGTTTTCCCAATTAAGTTGAGAGCTTCTGCTTACCGGTAGTTTGTTGTTGTTGGCAGAATAATGCCGTTTAATTCCAATGAAACAACCGACAAATGGTCTTTTAGTTTGTGTGGTGCAATTCCTCTGGATGCAATGTCGGCTGGATTATCTCTGCAACCTATATGGCCCCAGATTATGATAGGCATTTGTTTGTGAATCTGTTCTACCTTAGATCTTACAAGCCGGTCCTTGCTCTTTTGATTTCGTATCCATGCAAGTGTTATTGTGGAGTCACTCCAAGCATATACATTTTTGGACATCTCCATTACTCTAGATGCTTTGAGTAACAGTTCGGAAAATAACCATGCTGCGCAAAGCTCTAATTTAGGAAGTGTTTTCCTATTCTTAATCGGATTCACTTTTGTCTTGCTTGCGATGATTACAACTCCAGATCTAGACTTGCCATATAACACTGCTGCGAAAGCTCTCTCTGACGCGTCGGCAAACCCATGAATTTCCAACGTTTCATTTAATGTGGCACAATTCCATCTTGGAATTGTGATTTCCTGAACAGCAGGTACGTTTTTTATAAACTCCGACCAATATTTTATTATTTGATCATTCAAAATTTTATCCCAACTATATTGAGATAACCACAATTTTTGAATGACAAATTTAGCGACAATTGTTATTGGTGACAGCCACCCAAGTGGATCGAATATTCGTGCCAATAACGATAATGCTTTTCTTTTTGTGACTTTTTCTGAGTTATTTATATTGATGTTGAACGAGAATTCATCTTTGTGTGGGTTCCACCTCAAACCTAATGTTCTAATCGTTTCCTCATCGTTTATTTCGATTGTTCTCATTTCTTCTCAGTTTGGCATAGCTGCCTTAATGTCTTTGTTGATTGTTTCGTCGAAAAACTTCCAACATATATCCTCTTGGTTGAGTTAATTTTCAGCAGGTATTTCTTCAATTTCCCAAAACTTTTCTAAGTTTATTGTTGCCGCTGTTTTTATTTTCTGGTTACCTTTCATTTTTGCTGTACCTGACAAAATCCCACCCAATTCTGTACATTGACCCAACGTTGTTCCTTCTTGCTTCAAACCTTGCTTAACTATTTTAGGCATTAAGTCAGTTCCAATTAAGATGTCTATTCCATTTCTTTGGTTAAATAGTGGATCTGCTAGCATCTCATTCTTCCAGATATCATTGTCATAGTCAAAAGAATCTTGAGGTTGCGGATTCACTACTTTTGGCATGACTAATGCTTCAATGTTAAACCTGGCATTGCTTGGGAATCTTGGTCGAATTTTTAGACCTAAAGTTGATTTTGATACTCCAACTACACTGTCTCCTATTCCAAATATTCTGTTTAATTTTTCTGCCTGGGCAATTTCAAAATTTGAGCCGCTTCTTCTGAAATAGCTGTTATATGTGACTCTTGATCTATTAGAGTCTGCATTATTTTCCACTCTCCTGAATTTGTCATTACTTCTATTTGAGCTGTAGCAAGTAATGTTGTAACTGACGAATTTTTTAGCATGAGAGATGATTTTGGTTCCTCGTTTTGGTGCAATAAAGGATGATGTCTAGCTGTACACTTATTGCAAGTTTTTATAGGTGCTGAACATTTCTCATAGTACTTGTGCCCCAGGCATCTATAACAAACATTAAGATTCCGCAGTGTTCCTTGTCTGTCTTGGACTGATAACGCCGCATATTTATAACAGTTTGAGATCGTATGACCTCCAGCATTGCACATGGCACAACTGTCACTGCTATATTCTTTTCTCTGTGCTCGTTTTTCATTCCATGGTACTTGCAAGGTTTTTAATAGCCAGCAAATGTTGTTCTAGGAATTCGAACACATCGTCTAATGTTTGAATTTCTTTTAATTTTCTGATTGTCTGCTCATAATGCTGCAATCCCTTCCTGTCAAATTTTCTTAGGATTATGAGCGCAAAGAAAATATCTGCTTCTTCTATTTTGATTCCCATTCCTTTTATTGCGTGTACGCACTCTCTAGTGACATCGAGCAATTGTTGTACACTTTTCTCTGATTCACTATTCATTGTTGGTTGATCCAATAATCTATTCATAGTTCTCCTCTGATACTAGCAAGTGCTAAATTAGCTTGCTTGCTTCTCTTTCACTAAAACTTTTAATCTTACAAATTTTTCTTTCTTCCCTAGCGCTGCTTCTGACTGCGACCAGATCGAAAGATCCCCACAAAATGGAGGAATATTAACATCTTTCAATTTTAACCGGCATTCGCTTGGCTTTGCTTGTATTATCCGAGTAGCCTCTTTTTGATAACACAAGCTTACTTTCTCCCATTCATCTTCTACTACTATTTGCTCCTCAAGGCTACTTTCTAAGGTCGTCAAACCTTCAAGTTTTGTAACCTTTTAAATTCTAAATCCAGCATTTCTTTCTTAACTGAATTATCTATCTCTTCCTTTTCGTCGTTTTCTATCTTTATATAGAATCTGGCTGTTGTTCTAAAAAACCGATTTTTATTGTTTTCCCAAATGGAATTAGCTGGGTTTTTTTTATCAATTGAATTTTTCCTTTTTTTAATTTCATTAAGTATTTTACATTTTGCATTGAATTGTGCATTAAATGTGTCTGTACTGAAATAATCTGTTTCCTTAACTCTGCTTTGGTTTTCTATTAGAAAGAATTAGTTAAGGCCATATTGAAAATCTATTGATTGCTTTTTTTAATTTTCGTTTGATTTGAAATTTTAAAATAAAATTTCTCAACAAAACATTCTTACAATACAAATTTTTTTTCTTAATTTTTATACCCGTTACTCGTAGAGTAAAAGGGTATACTAAAGTCGTGCAAATGTATGTAACAGGCAGAAGGAATCATTTCCGACCATATAAAGTACATATATTCTTGATCAGCATCAACAGCCGAGTCGATATAGCCATGTCCGTCTGTCCGTCCGTCCGTCTGTCTGTATGAACACCTAGATCTCAGAGACTAGAAGAGCTAGAGCAACCAAATTTGAAATCTAGACTCCTATTGTCTGCACGCAGATCAAGTTTATTTCAAATTTTTGCCACGCCCACCCTCGCCCCCACAATAAAAAAAAAGTTTGAGATATCCATCTCAAATTTAAAACGTACATTTATATTCGCAACATCTATAAGCCCTGATATTTTCATCAAGATCGGATGATAAATAGCCGAGTTACAAAAAAAGGTTGCATACTTTTCGGCTGCCCCACCTCAGGCACCCAGGAAGGCTATTAAACATTTCCTTCCATGAGTAACGGGGATATCGAAGTCGGTTAGAGCCGACTTTAACTTACGCTCTCGTTTTATATTGTTAAAATTGTTTTTTTTTTATTCTCTTACTCAATTCTTCTATTTGGATTATCTCTTCCCATATCTGACAAGCGATTCGGTATCGTGGTGGAGGTGTGGCGTTGATCTGCTCCAGGAGTGCTGCTCTTCTTCGCCTTTTTCGTGCCTGGGCTCCACCTCTCCTATTTGGGATTGGCGCCTTTGATATTTGGACCAAGCGCTCTTCCTTCCTTCTTACCGCTGATTTGAAGCTCCTTTGCCTCCTTGTATAGTCTTCCATCGACAACGGCTTTGGCCCAGCCGTTGGCTGTTTAAGGATCTCTTCCTTAGTTTTTCTCTGTGCCTCGTTGTCGGGCGGCTGCATTGCCTTTCAGCTTCCGTTGGCGTTGTATTCTGCCACGGTTTCGCCGTATAGCATTAGCTCGGGTGAATGTTTCACCGGTTTCCTCCTTACGCAGGGCCAATCCCTAACGTTCGCCGGATTTTCAAAAGGATCCTTCCTTCTGAAAATTTCCTTAGACTATTTCCTAGCAGGTAACTACACTGCCGTTTTGCGTGGAAGCCTTTTATCCGACCTGAGCAATTGCCATTGCCGTTCAATTTAGCACGTTTGCCTTTTCAGGGACGAAGGACCATGAAGTAGACGCATATATGGTGCGAATGACTAGCTCCGTTTCTAGAAGCTGAATGTTTATTAAGACATTGAGCGCGTTCACCAGCACACACCAATCATATAACATAAATCATCAATCAACAAAAAAGTGTTTGGCTGCTGGTGAACGTGTTTGTTAGAATTTTAAGGCAACAGAGTCATCGATATATTTTTGTTGGCGGAAGTTTTGAATTTTTGGCAACTAATAGCTAAATAAAATTTAAAACAGACTGTTAAATTTATATGACTGTCGTCAATAGCAGCAACTGCTGCTTTAATTAAAAACAAAGAAGTTTCCACATTCATTTTGTTTTTGTCTTCATTAAATTTTCGTTTGTTTACAACTGACAGCTGTGTGCTATCGATAACAAATCACAATCAAGCAATTCTAACAATCTATTTCTTTGATGTATTCGCATCTAACACAATCTCGAAAATTAGCAATCATGTTTGCACAGCATGCCTGTTCACCAGCACAATCTAACAAAAATAGTCGATTTTTTGTCATCGATTTATGCTGGTGAACGCGCTCATTGGTTTTTCTTTTTTATAAGTTTTTTGTTCTACCCCCAAGCAAGCACATGACATACCACATGGTTGTAGGCTGCTTGAATTTCTATCTTATTGAAAACAGATGTGGCCCTTTTTCTAAGGGCTTTTTAGTTTCTAATCTATTTTTAGATTGCCTTGCACTTGAGTTCCAAACGCAGATAGTGCTCAAATTGCGCTGTTCAAATGTCTTTGAACAAGCAGGTTCTAGTGATCACCAGATAACAACAACAACCACGTTCGAGTAAACAAAGCTAACTTCGTCTGTGCCGAAGTTGTAATACACTTGAAAAAGTTCACTTCAACGGTTAGCGATTTCGACCCAACCTCGCAGATCTGCTTAAAATTTGGAAATTTGAAATTTCATGTTTGAAATTGGGGTGTTATTTCATAATTCGGGGCCTTATTTCATTTTATTTTTGGGGGATTGATTACAAACAGAAATAATCAAAAATAGTCGGGATTATTGACGACTACCAAAAATAATCAAATATAATCTAAAATATAGTTCGACTACTTTTAAAGATTATTTTTTATAAATTTTTTGCACAGACTCTTCTTTTTACTGCACGCTGCTAATATGTCGGAACCGACCGGATCGGATGACTATATCTTATAGCTACCATAGGAACCATCGGTTGAAAAATGGGTCTTAGTGAGAAAAACTTTTTTGTTTTCAAAGGAAGTGTCCCTAAGCCCGTCCAGTAATAATGTTATATGTTTTCAAACAGATTTGCAAATTTTGGTCAAAATCGGATGACTAAATCTTATAGCTGCCTCAGGACCGATCGGTCGGAAAATGGGTCTTAGGGAAAATAACTTTTTTGTTTTCAAGTAAATCGTGCTTAAGGTCGGTGATTCTTAATATTACACGATTTCAAACTAATTTGAAAAAGTAGATCGACTTCGGGTGAATATATCTTATGGTTGCCATAGGACCGTTTGGTCGAAAATAGTTCTTAGTAAGAAATTTTTCTTGTTTTTAATGTTAGCGTCTTTAAACTCACTGATTACTAATTCTGTATGCTTTCAAATATACTCGCAAAATTTGGTCGAAATCGATGACTATATCTAAAGGCTGCCATAGGACCGATCGGTCGGAAAATAAGTCTTAGTGAGAATAACTTTTTTGTTTTAAATTTCATCGTTTTTAAACTCGGCGATTTTTATACCCTTGTAGAGGGTATATTAAAATTGTCCAGATGTTTGTAACGCATAGAAGGAAGCATCTTCGACCACACAAAGTATATATATTATATTATTGATCAGCATGACGAGCTGAGTTTATATAGCCATGTCCGTCTGTCCGTCTGTTTCTATGCTATCTCCTCCGTCAGTTTTAAAGCTATCTTAACCAAACTTTGCAGGAAGCCTTTTGGTACAAATACGCTGCACATTTGTCGGAAATGGCCGGATCGGATGACTAAAGCATATAGCTGCCATAGGAACCTTCGGTCCAAAAAGTAGTTTTACTGGCAAAAACTTTATTGTCTTTGACGCAAACGTCCCCAAACATCGTATTTCTAAGTTTTCTATGCTATCACATATTTCCACCAAGTTTTATGAAAATCGGATAACTATATAGTATAGCTGCGATACAAAAGATATGTCTGAAAAAAAAGCATAGTAGGAAAAACTTTTTTGTTTCAATGCTATCTCTCGCAAACTTGTTACTGATCAATAGTATATGCTACCACACAATTCTGCCAAGTTTGATCCAAATCGGATGACTATAGCATATTGCTGCCATAGGAACGATCGGTCGAAAAAGTAGTGCTAGAGAGAAAAACTTTTTTGTTTTCAATGGTAGCGTCTTTATACCTTCCAGTTGTGAATATTATCAGTTTCCACACAACATTGGGGAGTTCGGTAAAAATCGGATGAATATATCATATAGCTGCCATATTACAAACTGGCAAGCAAATGCTCAAAATAGTGGCGCCATCAAACTACAAGGGTATATAAACTTCAGTCGAGCCGAAGTTAGCTTTCCTCTATTTTTTTATCTTAATATATTTTCAAAAAGATTCGCGAAATTTGGTCCAAATCAGATGTTTATCTGCCGGAAAATGGGCTTTAGTTAGAAAAATTTTTGATTTTTTGTAAGCTTTCTTAAACTCTGACATTTCAAAAACAGCATTTGCAAGGGTATAAAAACTTTGGCACAGACGAAGTTAGCTTGGCCTTCTCGTTTGTATACTTCTAGTAACAACCCTGCATTTTTAACAGCGATTTTTATCATTTCAATCACAAGTCTTTTTCGGGCCATCTATCCATTAAAAAATTTCAAATTTTTTTGCTCAGAGCTGGCATTAGTACGCTTTCCCACAATAGTTTTTCACATATTTAAAATAAAAGCGTACCTACAAAATTCCGCGAAATTGTTAAAACTATTTACTTAAGACTTCTAATTGAGGTTCCTTTTTCGTTTTTTACATGTCAAATTCTCATTCCTAGGTACAATTTCTATAATTCTTTCAGAAATTTAAAAGTTGTGTCGGTGAGAAAGCTTAGGTATTCCTCGATGGTATAAACAAATACATTAGCTCCCGTGTACCAGTTGATGCCATTAAACACAGCTAGGAAAAGATTGTTTCTCCTTTTCATGGCATCGTGAATGGCCTGCATTATTTCTCCCTCCAAGACTAGCACCTTCTCGTTTGAGGCTAGGCAGTAGATCTTATAAATAATAGTATATCGGACAGACAGACAGAGGACGGACAAAGCTCAATTGACTCAGCTCGTCATGCTGATCAAGAATATATATACTTTATGAGGTCGGAGATGAAGTGTCTGGGTAAAGCCCCGATAGGTAGCCAACTTAATGGCCAAACAAAAAAAATCAAAAATATTTTATTTGTTATGCCACGTTGCAATAAATGAACCCAAAATTTCATAACACAATGATATGTAAAGAGATTGGGTGACAAAAAAAAAGTGAAGTTTTTTTAATGGTTATTAATGTTTATAATGTTTAATGGCTGTTAAAAATGCAGGGTTGGTACTAGAATTATAAAAAAAATCGCTAAATGTCTTTCTGTTGATGTACTTTAAAACTGCATACTTAAAAAATTAATAGAATTGGGGGCCACAAATCGGACTATGAATTTTTTTTTAAATAGGGCGCTGTCCATGGGTACGAAAACGGCCGCGAAATGAAAAACTCCATATAAAAAAACTGGTAAGGAATTTTTGTGTGTGGCCGTTTCAAATTCGGTTTCTTCCAATCGCGAAAAATGCTTACGCTTGCCACTACGTCTTGTTCAAGCGCTGTTAAGTGCTTTAAGTGCTGTTAACGCCTCTTTTTTGCCGTGACGTGAACAAAATAGGTTTTTATTCTTATTTGTGCGGCGAAATTGAATGGCCAAAGTGAAAATGAGCGCAGCTAAAAAAGATTACTGCAGAAAGCGTCGCCTTTCTATGGCGGGCAAGCTGAATTTAATTAACGCCATGAAAGTGAGGAGCGAGGTGCGGGACTTGGCGGATAAGAAACACTCGGAAACACGCCAGAGAACACTGGCGGACCGGAGCACGGTCTGCAACACCATGTGGCGTCTCCTGTCACCACAAACCACAAACGAGGAGCTTAAAATCTATTCGGCCAGCATTCAAACACTCCACACTCCAGTCCCCTCAATCAGTTCGATTTGATTCGCCTCAACTATATATGTCTTCGATCACAGCTACCAGACCAGAAGAAAAATTATTGAACAGCCGCCGGTGCTCAATGATCGCGACAGTAAAACGGCCAGAAACCAAATGCCCGCTCCCAGATCAGTGGACAGCGAAGTGCTGGCCTCCTATCAAGCGGTAATATAGCGGATAGTGCAGCCACAATTGACCCCCTGAAGGCGACCGAGCAAAAGCGGATCGGGCAACGAGGATGTTCCCTACATCAATGCCAATTATATCAAGGTAAGATATGGGCGAACCAAACTTCCACTTTATAAATCACTTCCATTTCTTAACGTTTCCCTGCCAGGGCCCCGACTTCGTGGCCAAGTGCTATGTGACCACCCAGGGACCGCTGCCCAATACCATTTTCGAGTTCAGCGGAGCCATATACGCTACCAAGTCACACATGCTACAGCGGTACATCCAGAAGATCATCATGCTGACCTGACCAACTTTACGGAGGCAAATCGCCAAAAATGCGCTAATTACTTTCCAATCGAGATGAACGAAATCTTTGCAGTGGCAGCCAAGTGCGAGGTGTTCGTTAAGTGCCGCTGCTCGGGACTACATCGAACTGCATTTAATGCCAATGATTGTGCGAGACACAGTTTTAAAGAAAATACTGCAGATTGTCAAAAGTCATAATGATAAGAACAATTAATTTATTATTAATTTCATTTAATAATAAAAATATATTAAAATAGCACATTTAATATGTTATATTCATAATCCTGCAGGGTGTTGTTGTTTATAAGTTCGCGGGCATATTTAACAGCGCCAGAGCAGCGCAAGGTTTCTTTGAAACGTTTATCGACAGAGTAAATTGTGTTATCGTGTTATTAACATACATAGGCTTAGCAGACTCTGCAAAGAATCTGCGGAATATCAACTTTTTCACAAGAAATTTTTTGGCGACCCGTGGATACCGCCCTAAATAATCAAAAATAATCTTTAAAAGTAGTCGAATTATTTTTTTGATTTTTTTTGATTATATTTGATTATTTTTTAATAATCGTCCATAATCCCGATTATTTTTGATTGTTTCTAATGGATTACAAATATTGATCATTACAATTTTTTTTAATATATAATCTAATTGATTACTAATCGTAATTTAACAGCTATGAGGATGTTATTGTGGGGTTTTCTGTTTTTGTGGGAGCGAGTGATTGGAAATTGTGTGAGTTATGTATAAAAAAAAGGCAGGCCTGGAAAACAGTTTCATCTGAGTGTATTGCAGCATAATCAGTTATCCAGAATTGCTCGTAATATTCCCAAAACTAAAACATTTGTCGAACCTTCAAAATGGTAAATAAAATAACTTTATTTTCTATCAATATTCCTTAACTTTTCTCTATACAGAAACGAAACAACTGCCGAGACCAGGAAAAATTTGCCACATTTGTGTCAATGAAAGATATTGGTAATGAAGCATCATCGACATCGGGTGTTTCTTTGCCCCGGAAGCTTCTATCTACCTCGAATACAGTGGAGCAAGACCAAGATGAAGTGGGGGTAAAACCGCCCACCTCCACTCAAGATGCCGATGTTACTAGAATGATTGCATTTAATCAAAAAGAAAAACCGAGAAAAAAAATCAAGAGGCAAATACTTCAACTGCGCAAGGGGGTCAAGGAAGTGAAGTTGAAATTACTGCAAATGGAAGCAAATATGACTACAGTCAATCCTTGCCTGATGAAGCCCCGACAACATGCTGTACACATACAGCTTAGCTGTGAAATGCCTCCACCTCAAGTGGTCCTAATTCTACCCCGGCCTCCAATGGGGCATCGGGATCTAGATCACTGCGAGCTGGCTCCCTCGAGAAACCTGGATCGCCTCACCTACGAGCGAAGAGCACCAGAGAGTGTAAGCACGTCGGTTTTTCTTTTTATAGCCACTTTCTTCGCCGTCGCTTTATTTGTTCATCTATTCTTATACTTGAAGATGACTTCTCAACCTCCACCACTTTCGATGTGGGAGCGTTTGTTCGATGCATTGTTGGAGATATTCTACATGTTGTAACAGTTCCTCTATTTTCGAATACAAAGCATATTATATATTTTTTTTAATAAATTGAATTGGAGAATGTATTATAAAGAATGTCAAGCTGCTTTGCAGACATAAGTGTTGCAACAAAAATACATTTATTTTTATACTTTTTATACTCTGTACCGAAGGTACATAATGTATATTAAGTTTGTGCAAAAGTATGTAACAGGGAGAAGGAATCGTTTCCGACCCTATAAAGTATATATATTCTTGATCAGCATCAACAGCAGAGTCGATATAGCCATGTCCGTCTGTCCGTCTGTCTGTCTGTCCGTCCGTATGAACGAAGAGATCTCAGAGATGGTAAGAGATAGAGGTTTGACATGTATGGGACATATATTTCTTATACTTGCAGGCAGATCAAGTTTATTTTCAATTTTTGCCATGCCCCCTCCCGCCCCCGCAATTTGGAAAAAATTTCATATCTCCTACAGTTTTGGAGATAGATCGTTTGTTCCTTCAAGAGATACCTTGTAAACAAAATTATTTATCGATTTGCTGAAGGAATGATAAAGATCGGATGAACGATACTTAAGTTATGGGCAAAAAACGGCCAGTTAACACCACCCACCCCCCCACCACACAACATACCCTAACCGTTCAACACAGGCAATCTTAGAGCGAGAGAGAAAGAGAGAGAGAGAGAAACTTAGAGAGCGCACCGCGTTGTGCGCGTGGTGTTAACTGGCCGTTTGACTCCTGAGCAAATGCGAGTGTAAGGGTACAGAGTATGTTATAGTCGGGCTTGACCGACTTTCTTTCTTGTTTACTTTATTGTTGTTGGAAAGGGACTATTATGCCAGAAATTTTAATTCATTTTTTATGCTTGTTCTTACACTGCTTAAAAGTCTGAGGTTCTCGAAGCTGATTATTAACCTAAGGTTTAATGGGTATTAAAAGAGAATTTTTTAAAGCAGACACTTTAAAGTTAACTTAGCGCACACCCTGCATTCGATATTGTTTTGCGCATAGCTTTCTTTAGTCGCGTGTTTAAGCTCTTTCGCATTGCTCAAACCAAAGTATATTGCAACGAAAACTTTAAATGCTTGCACTTTTCCCTTTCCCTCCTATGCGTCTTGCAAAATCAAACGAATCTTCACCGTAGACTTTGATGTTGGCATCGAAGGATTTCGTGTGCATCAGACAGAGAGAACACACTCACAGTCAGCAGGCAATAATCGATATTCTCTTTTTATATTTCGTGGTTGTGGGTTGAGAAATATTTTTATACCCTTGCAAATTGCAAAGGGTATTATAGTTTTGCCCAGAAGTTTGCAACGCATAGAAATATTCATTTCCGACCCCATAAACTATATATATTCTTGATCAGGGCGACGAGCTGAGTCGATTGAGCTTTGTCCGTCCGTATGTCTGTCTGTCCGTCTGTCCGTCGGTTTCTACGTAAACTAGTCTCTCAGTTTTAAAGCTATCGAGCTGAAACGAAGTCTTGCAGAGTCTTCTTTTAACTGCACACTGCTAATATGTCGGAACCGACCGGATGGGATGACTATATCTTATAGCTGCCGTAGGAACCATCGGTCAAAAAATTGGTCTTAGTAAGAAAACTTTTTTGTTTTCTATGTTAGCGTTCTTAAACTCGGCCATTATTAATATTATAGGCTTTCAGACAGATTTGCAAATTTTGGTCAAGATCAGATGACTATATCTTTTAGTTGCCATAGGAACCATCGGTCATAAAATGGGTCTTAGTGAGAAAAACTTTTTTGTTTTCAAAGGAAGTGTCCCTAAGCTCGTCCAGTAATAACGTTATATGTTTTCAAACAGATTTGCAAACTTTGGTCAAAACCGGATGACTAAATCTTATAGCTGCCTTAGGACCGATCGGTCGGAAAATGGGTCTAAGGGAAAATAACTTTTTTGTTTTCAAGTAAATCGTTCTTAAGGTCGGTGATTCCTAATATTACACGCTTTCAAACTAATTTGAAAAAGTTGATCGACATCGGGTGACTATATCTTATGGTTGCCATAGAACCGATCGGTCGAAAATAGTTCTTAGTAACAAATTTTTGTTGTTTTTAATGTTAGCGTCTTTAAACTCACTGATTACTAATTCTGTATGCTTTCAAATATATTCGCGAAATTTGGTCGAAATCGGATGACTTTATCTGAAGGCTGCCATAGGACCGATCGGTCGGAAAATGAGTCATAGTGAGAATAACTTTTTCGTTTAAAATTTCATCGTTCTTAAACTCGGCGATTTTTTTATATTGATATGTTTTTTTTAAAAAGATTCGCGAAATTTGGTCGAAATCAGATGTTTATCTGCCGGAAAATGGGCTTTAGTTAGAAAAATTTTTGATTTTTATGTAAGCGTTCTTAAACTCTGACATTTCAAAAACAGCATTTGCAAGGGTATAAAAACTTCGGCACAGACGAAGTTAGCTTGGCCTTCTCGTTTTCTCTTGTATTGGTGTCTACGCAGCCGTAAGCTGGCTCTGGGCACCTCTGCCTTATATCAATAACATCGGACAAAAACATCATAAGTTATGCAACCTCTCAGAATGGAGATGATTATGCAGCGACTAGGGTGTGCAATATCGTATCGATAAATCGATATATTGATGTTTTTGTTAGACGATATGCGATATTCCTTTTTTATATATCATAATAATCGTAATTTTTGAAATGATAAATCAGAAAAACCTTTTGCCAGTGAATCGTGTCACTTGACGAATTTGCAAGGGGTATAAATGGTTCTGCCTCGGTTTATCCAATCGGGTCATAAATATGTGCTTTAAAATTTGATACACAGTAAAGAATTAATAAGATCAACAATTTAACTTGCTTTCAGTGTTTTCAGGAGGTTTTCCGAATTAAGCCATTATCGAAATATCGATCTTTATTGCTTTATGCTTTATGCTTAAGTACATTCGTATGCAAGCAAATGAATGTGAGCACACAAAATCAAAGGGACGGGGAATTTAGTCGTTAGGGAACTCTGTTTCAACGCGTTCAGCTTTTGAGAAACAAGCCGAGCACCTTTCAAAGATTAAAGTAATCAGTCAAAATGCAATGATTTTTGACTTTTAACATATATGTATATGCATATATGCAATGTAGTTTTTTGCACATTGGAGAATACCATTCTCATATTGGCTATGGTACGCAACTCGGCAAAACGCTACTGAAGGTAAGTGATGAGTTTAGCTGAAAGCTCTTAAAGCAATAATGAAAGCAATAACACACATGGGCCTCTTCGAACTTTGTTTCGAAAGGTCTTCAATATACCTGATTGCGTGGTTCGAGAGGCCTGATAAGCTCAAAGCGAACCAGTTCTAAGGAGTTCGGTCTTACCTAAAACCGTACTAAGTAAATGTTCTTTAGTCGAAGTTGTCAACTTGTTCACGGTAACCCTTTAACACCCTTGTAGAGGGTATATTAAAATTTTGTTCAACATCGGATGAATATATCATATAGCTGCCATATAACAAACTGGCAAGCAAATGGTCAAAGTAGTGTCGTCGTCTATTGCTGAGATTGGGAAATAACTCAGCTAAGAATGTTCGACGAAAATCATTTAAAACCTTAATTTATATAAATTACACAAGGCAACAAAATAAGACTTTTTCCAGTATATTGAAGGGTCGGTGGTGATTCTTTATAATTTTCGTGTGCTGAACACAAATCTGTTTTCAGAAATGGTCCCTCACGTCGAGGTTCTTAGTAATTTGAGCTTAGAGTTGGAAAAAGCGCCTGTTTTGACTCTTTTCAGACGCGTTTTGTGGGGAACCTATACCTTTGTTTTGGCTTTTTTTTAATATTATCGTAAATAACTATTTTTTAACTTTAACCATGGATGACCGCCGCAACTTTTTTGCATAATAATTCTTCACAATTCGCGGTCCATCGGGGAAATTTTTTCGGAATTTTTGGAGAATAGGTCGGAACTGCCCTAGGTGTTATGTGCAATCTTAATTATTTCATTTGTTATAAAAAATCAGGTTCACCAAAATATTTTGAAAGTCTTCCCAACCTCCTCTCGATTAGTGCCAAGTCAGCGCCAAGTCTCACATGGGTGGGAGAAATGAGAGAATTGAGAGTGTTTGACATTGTCAAATATTTGACAGCTAAATATTTCCGGTCCCTCTTTGGCCTTTATAAGGCGCCCTCAACTGCATCCGGTCTATTTTCTCATTTCAACGCCACCCGACACAGATCATCCAACATAGTGTCCGGCAAAATCTTCAAGTCACTTAATCTCTCCAAAGTTAAGACGAGATTAGCCGTCCGGCTTGCTAGATGCGTTTCTCATGCTGTTCTCAGCAACTCTTAATTGTGGATGGAGTAAAGGAAATTCCATTTTAAAACTCTTTACTTGCGCGTGGAAGGAGAAAAGAAATTAATATTCAATTTTTTGTGAGTCAATCTCGCCTGGGTAAGAGCTTTACAACCAACTTCTCGGTCATACTGTTCTATATCGTAGTCCCATTCTTATTTCTTTATTCTGATTTAGTGGGTAGATTTCCGTTTTTGGGCCAGCCAAGTGCAGGCTGCCTGCAGCAGCACCCCACATAACCAGTTTTACAAGCACTGGGCAGAGCGACATTCACATATTGCCGACATCTGTACAGTTTGACCAACATCAACCGCTTGTATTCCAGCCTTATCACCAGTTTTCTCAAAGAGAAGTGAAAGAAAAAGTGATCAACCCTCCCAATAAGTCCAAAACCAAAGCGGCAGAGAAGCAGCAAAATTCAAAGCCAAAAGGCTAGAGAGTGTGAGAAAGCTAGCAAGAGCAGTCAGCGCGATTAGCGGTCTAAGAAACTCTCTTAGCATTTAAATAATCCCTACTGTTAAAAATCCCATTTCTTTTAATTTTGTTCCATTTTTTTAAAAATTTTTCAGTTGCATAAATTTGTTATATTTTTATACTCTGTACCGAAGGTACATAGAGTATATTAAGTTTGTGCAAAAGTATGTAACAGGGAGAAGGAATCGTTTCCGACCCTATAAAGTTTATATATTCTTGATCAGCATCAACAGCCGATCCGATATAGCCATGTCCGTCTGTCTGTCTGTCCGTCTGTCCGTCTGTCTGTCTGTCTGTCTGTCCGTCTGTCCGTCCGTATGAACGAAAAGATCTCAGAGATGGTAAGAGATAGAGTTTTGACATGTATGGGGCATATATTTCTTATACTTGCAGGCAGATCAAGTTTATTTTCAATTTTTGCCACGCCCCCTCCCGCCCCCGCAATTTGGAAAAAACGTCATATCTCCTACAGTTTTGATGATAGTTGGTTCGTACTTTCTAGAGATATCTAGTACTCCAAAATTATTTATCGATTTGCTGAAGGAATGATAAAGATCGGATGAACGATACTCAAGTTATGAGCAAAAAACGGCCAGTAAACACCCCCACAGATCCACTTTCAGCTATGCAGTTATGTTTTCCCTTGCGCTTGATTTTTATACTCAGTACCAAAGGTACACAGAGTATATTAAGTTTGGGCAAAAAAAGTATGTAACAGGGAGAAGGATTCATTTCCGACCCTATAAAGTATATATATTCTTGATCAGCATTAACAGCCGAGTCGATATAGCCGTGTCCGTCTGTCTGTCTGTCTGTCCGTCTGTATGAACGCACAGATCTCAGAGATGATAAGAGATAGAGGGATAACATGTATGGGACATATAATTCGTATACTTGCAGGCAGATCAAGTTTATTTCCAATTTTTGCCACGACCCATCCCGCCCCCGCAATTTGGTGATAGATGGTTCGTACCTTTTAGAAAAATCAAGTTATCAAAATTATTTATCGATTTGCTGAAGGAATGATAAAGATCGGATGAACGATACTCAAGTTATGAGTAAACGAGAAGGCCAAGCTAACTTCGTCTGTGCCGAAGTTTTTATACCCTTGCAAATGCTGTTTTTCAAATGTCTGAGTTTAAGAACGCTTACATAAAAATCAAAAATTTTTCTATCTAAAGCCCATTTTCCGACTGATAAACATCTGATTTCGACCAAATTTCGAGAATCTTTTTGAAAACATATCAAAATAAAAAAATCGCCGAGTTTAAGAACGATCAAATTTAAAACAAAAAAGTTATTCTCACTAAGAGTCATTTTCCTACCGATCGGTCCTATGACAGCTATAAGATATAGTCATCCGATCTTGACCAAAGTTTGCCAATCTGTTTGAGAGCATATAATATTATTAATGGACGAATTTAGGGACACTTACATTGAAAACAAAAAAGTTTTTCTCAGTAAGACCCATTTTCCGACCGATGGTTCCTATGACAGCTATAAGATATAGTCATCCGATTTTGACAAAAATTTGCAAATCTGTTTGAAAGCATATAATATTAATTATCGCCGAGT
Source organism: Lordiphosa magnipectinata (assembly GCA_037044535.1). Classification (NCBI taxonomy): domain Eukaryota; kingdom Metazoa; phylum Arthropoda; class Insecta; order Diptera; family Drosophilidae; genus Lordiphosa; species Lordiphosa magnipectinata. The sequence continues at coordinate 26,157 of JBAMBO010000510.1, forward strand.
TTTATGACGCTAACATTGAAAACAAAAAAGTTTTTCTCACTCAGACCCATTTTTTG
>JBAMBO010000511.1:0-33650 GCA_037044535.1 Lordiphosa magnipectinata
AGGCTTGTATCCAGCACTGCGGAAAATTCCTGCCAGGAATTTGCAATTTATTTCTTGTGTGTGTGGAACATAACTAAAGCAGGGTGACCATGCACCTAAAAGGTGCAAGGTCACTCTGATTAATCAGCTGTTAAGCACTGTTAATTATTTGAATTTTAATAAATGTAAAGAGATTAAAAATTATATTTTCCTGGGGAAGCATGCATCGCGGAGTAGGTGCTACTTTATGCTATACTAGAGGATGATAGGCCGATGGCTGAGCATGACAATCGTTAATGCAGTATGTTGTTATCTGCACAACTTTAAAATGCTATAGTCTCCAAAGTAGTATGACTTCTCGGTTGGTCACCAATCAAATAAATACATACTTTAAATCCATTCACATTAATATTAAGGATTTTGTCATCTCAGTGGGCAGATCAGTACCTTGGATTAGGTCGATGGGCGAACCGCTGGAACATACCCGTTAGTCGATCAAAAAGTCAACACGATAGCTATGAGACCCGCAAAAGTTGCTCGAGTGCGACTCCTAGGATAAAGATTCCCATATGCGGATACCGCGGTTAAATACCTTGGCTTGTCTCTGGACCGCCGCTTGACCAGTCTATGTGTCTCGGGCAGTAGCTACGGTTGCAGCTATGACAATGAAGCTCAATTGTCTTCTCAAGCTTCGTAGTGGTGGATCTGGGGGATCCCGTTATGGGGTAAAGCGTGCTCCACTACCCTCAAGAAACTAGAATCTTCTATGTGTGGTCCCTGGTATGAGAGGCATACGATTTGAGAGGCGATTTGGACGCTTTGCCATTATGCTCCCCAAATTAATATGCACACCAGCAGTTTTGTTTGTTTGTTTGGTTATTATTATGTATCATGACCGACTGGTGGCCCACTCCCATAGACTTGCCTCTGATCTGACGACAAACAGGCTCAGAAGTCGTCTCAACCTACGACATCTTATCGACCTTTGTGTCCATGGAGGGCATCTCTCGGGCCGCCTCAGCAATTTGGCATAAGTGTCCCCTTGGCACCATCCCCTACCAATCTTTGCACACTGCTGGTTCCCTAGCAAGATGACAGCTCATAACAAAAACATAAAAGCATTCCCCCCAAATTTTTGCTCATCACGTCCAAAATAATTGTAACCAATATATTCCTGAGCTGTGTATCAGCTGTTCTCTCGATCCACACGCGCTATCGATAGGCCAACAATCGATAAGAAACTGTGGGTTTCGTTCATGTTGCTGGATACTCAAGCAACGAAAAGGTAAGCTAAAAATTCCTGGCACAGTTTTTTTTATATGAAGTTTGCCAGGAATTTTTAGTTTCCGCGGTGCTGGATACCCGGCTTATAGAGCGCTGTCCATGGCTACGAAAACGGCCGATTCGCCTCAATTATGTCTTCGATCACAGCTACCAGACCAAAAGGAAAATCATTGAACAGCCGCCGGTGCTCAATGATCGCGACAGTAAACCGGCCATAAACCAAATGTCCGCTCCCAGTTCAGTGGACTGCTAACTGCTGGCCTCCTATCAAGCGGTAGTATAACGGATAGTGCAGCCTAAAATGACCCCCTGAAGGTGACCGATCAAAAGTGGATCGGGCAATGAGGATGTGCTCTACATCAATGCCAATTTTATCAAGGTAAGAAATGGGCGAACCAAACTTCAACTTTATAAATCAATTCCATTTCCTAACGTTTCCCTGACAGGGCCCCGACTGCGTGGCCAAGTGCTATGTGACCACCCAGGGACCGCTGCCCATTACCATTTTCGAGTTCAGCGGAGCCGCCAAGTCACACATGCTACAGCAGTACATCCAGAAGATCTTCATGACCTGACCAACTTTAAGGAGGCAAATCGCCAAAAATGCGCGAATTACTTTCCAATCAATATGAACGAAATCTTTGCCATGGCAGTCAAGTGCGAGGTGTTCGTTAAGTGCCGCTGCTCGGGACTACATCGAACTGTCATAATGATAACAATTAATTTATTATTAATTTCATTTAATAATAAAAATATATTAAAATAGCACATTAAATATGTTATATTCATAATCTTTTTTTTTTTTTTTTTTTTTTTTGTTTATTTTATATAATTCAGTAATAATTTGCTTAATCTAAATAAACAAGAGATATGTGTATGTTGGAGTAAAGATGCAATGTCCCGCATCGAGCTCTCAGCGTCTATGATTAACTTAAATATATAGTATTCTTTTTAGAGAAAAAATGAAAATTACAATTTTGTCCAAACGAAATGATACAAAAATAACATAAATTTTAGAAGTGTAATGAAAAATTTTTCAAAAAAAACATTACATATATGATTATTTACAAATAAGATAAAAGGTTAAAACAAATGGTACAAACTAAGATTATATGTTTGTATATATGTATATAGGCTAATCCTGTCGCCACCAAAATTTTTTGGACTTTATTGTTTCTAAGGCTGTAACGTCTTTGGAAGATATGCTTGTGTCGAATCTGAATTCGTTTTGTTCTGGTGTAGAAGATTTAATAGTTTTGTCTGTAGCCCTGCGATATCTATGGTACAATATAGGCACACAATTTTCATTTTGCACCATATGATGCTTATCCAGGTAAATAAAGGCCTCTGGTGGGATGAATCCTAGTTCCAGTGTTTTTTTAATGTAGTCCTCATTGGCGTAGAATGGTCCATTTATAATTTTGTTAACTTCGCAATCTAAACATTTTTGAATGTGGCTCCTTATAAGGTTGATTAAATAGTTGTCGATCCTGTAAACGTTAGCTGTGTTATACAAATAACTGTTTGGGTAGAACTTCGTATAATCGCTTTGTGGGGTCCTGTAGAGCGATGTGCAGGCTCTGAGGCATTTACGTTCAAAGATTCGTATCCTTTCCATATATGATGGCGAAATGTTAAACCATATAGGCGCTGCATACGTGATAATAGGCCTTATTAAGCACTGATACATTATTATTTTAACTCGAGCCGATATGTGCTGTGAGTAGAATAGATTTCTATATATGTGAAATGCTTTAGTTGCTCGTTCCAATTGTTTATTGATGTGGTTGTTGAAATACAAAAATTTGTCCAAATGAACTCCTAGGTATTTAACTGTATTATAGTTTGTTATTAATACGTCGCTTGTGTTTGATTTAATGCCAAACTTTTTCCAGTTTTTCCTTACGTCTTGATTACACTTTTTAACTGGTGGTCTGAAAAGAATGGTCTCACATTTTTCTGTATTAATTTTAAGGTGCCAGTTGACTGTGTATCTTTCGATCCAATTATAGGTTTTTTGTAGATTCAAGTTGATTCCCCTTATGTTGTTGTCTGCGTGGTATATGACGATATCGTCAGCAAATGATATTATGTTATCTATCTTACTTATTAAGCCCAGGATAAATATGTTGAACAGTATTGGTGAGTTCACCGTTCCTTGTTGCAGTCCATTTTCCATTTTAAAGTTTTGAGAACTATTTTTTTTGCCGTTAGAGATAACGAATTCTTTGTTACTTATCATGTTGTATATAAGTATTATGAGGTGCATCGGAAAATCGTATTGAATCAATCTAAATATTAAACCTTCAATCCATAGCCCATCAAAAGCTTTTTCGAGATCTATGAGGCATGCACCTGTGCAGTATTTCTTTTGCCAGTTCCAGTTGACGTATGAGACGAGGCAGTGGATAGCATGTATAGTAGAGTGTTTGTATTTGAAACCAAACTGCTTTTCATTAATTAAATTGTTTTCGTTACAAAATGTGATTATGTTGTTGTTAACACATGCTTCAAAAACCTTACTTATGTTAGGCAAAAGACTTATTGGGCGTAAGTTGCCTATCACAGTCGGATCCTTATCTTTTTTAGGTATAATTATGGTTTTAGCTTGCTTCCAATTCTTCGGAAAGTAGGCGTTGTTTAGCATATTGTTGAACAGTGATCCATATTCCAGCACCATCACAAGTGGTAAATTTTTTAAAACAATATTTGGTATTCCGTCAAGTCCAGAGGAGAGTTTAGCCGGGAGCTTTTTGAAAACGTTGATAATGGTGTCTGGAGTAGCGAAGTAGTTTTCTGCTTGGTCGTCATCTAGCATATTGGATTTCTTATTTTCGCTGAATTCACTTTTCGTTTCTTGATGAGCATCAATTCTAGTTTTTATGTTTAAAAATTTGTTGAAGCTCAAGGAAACAATATTGTGAGTCGGATTTTCAAAATCATTCTGCTTTGCAGAATGAACTGATTGCAAATAAGCGCCTATAGCGTTGAGGATATGATCTTGTTCTCTGATAATAAAGTAGTGTGGTGTTGTTTCTACTATATTTTTGTCAATACTGGCCTTTTCAAGTAAATGTTCAGAGTTAATTGGTATTTTGATTTCATTTAATTCCAGAGCAGTGTATGGCTTGAAGTTTTTTTTAATTTTTTGGAACATTTGGAGGGAGTCCCGAGGGTCTATTGAAGCTAGTTTTTTTTTGTAGTGGTCGTTTGTTATTATATTAATATTTTCTTTAAGCAGTATCTTAGTTAGTTTTAGTTTGAGTTTAAGTTGTGCAACTATCTCTTCTGTAAGTACAATTTCCATTCTATTGTGTTTCTTTATTAGCGTAAGAATGTCACTTTTTTCTTTGAGCAGCTTGGATATAATCGCACTATCATATTTTTTATTGGGATCTTTCTTTGAAAATTTTGGTACGATTTCTTCTATAGTGTCTGTGATGACTTTGGATAGTACGTTTAGGTGAGTATCGATTTCTGTGTTGTCTAGGTTTCTTTCAGTTGGTACCCGGCTTACTGTGGTCATTTTTTGAAGGATTTTGCGATCGAACTTTTTCCAATTGGTTTTCCTGTAGTCATAAGCTCTGTTTGAGTTTTCTATAAATAATTCAAAAGGTTGGAGGTATGCGTTTTTGGAGACTACCATTTGGATTGCCATATGGTCACTATCATAATCGAGGGTTTTAAGACAGTTCGTTGTGTTGTTCATTTTTTGTATAAATAATCTTGAGTCTATTATACATAAGTCCAGGAATGAACCACCTCTTGGGAAAGATGGAATCACTGAGGCGTATAGGTCGCATCTGTATTTGATTTTGTTGTCGTCGATCCATTTTTTCAATAAGCTTCCCTTGGAGTTGCTAGTGCAATTTCCCCATTCGGCATGTTTACTATTTAAATCTCCTGCAAGAATGAAGTAACTACTAGGGTTTTCCAATTTGAGAGCTTCGAATAATGAGTTGAAATCCTTTACAAAATTTTCATTGTTATTGCCGCATGGGTAATAAGCAGCTATAATAAATAACGATTTTTTATCTGCTGTTGGAATTTTAATGATACATGTTTCTAGGGATGTAAGTTTTGATGATTCGCTGCATGTGATGTTTACGTATTTAATGTTTCTTCGTATGAGGATGCCTGTTCCACCTCCTCTTATTGAGTTAATTCTGTCCTTTCGTATAGAAATATAATTGGTAAACCATAATTTGTGTCTGGAGTTCAGTTTAGTTTCGTTCAGAAGAACGATGTCTGGGTCATGTTTTGTAATGAATTTTACGAGATCAAGTCTTCTGGCGATTGTCACTATCGAATTTACATTGATGGATATTATATTTAGAGATTTAGTAGTTTTTTTGGCAAAATTGTTCATAGTGAATCCTCAAGCATTGCGAAAAGAACATCAATGCGAGCGACCTGTTCTTGTTGTTGTTTTTGGAGATTAGATAGTTGTTCCCTAAGGTTATCCATTGTTTTTTTAAGTTCACATAATAAGGTGTTGGTTAGGTTTTCATTATTGACTTGCTTAGGAATATCGAGGATCGGCGCTGAGCTTGCAAAATGATCCGAAAATCTTATATTAGGGTTAATAAAGCTTTGCTTAATAGGGGATTTCTTGGCTATATTCATTTGCTTTTTATCATTTAGTTTTTTCTTAAGACTAATATATTTTTCACATCCTTTATAGGATGCTGGATGCCCGTACTTTTTACATAGCACGCAATAAATTTTTGATTTGTCGGTATCATTGTTTTTTTCCATTGGACAATCTGTGCTGCTGTGTGGTTGATCGCATTTAACACATCGGGGTGGTAGATGACAATTGGCTGCGCTGTGAAAGAAGCCTTGGCAGTTGCGACATTGGGCAATATCGTTTCTCCTCAAGGGTTCCCACTTGATACATCTATGAAGGACGTTTTTAATGGTTTTAAGGGCATTTATACTGCTCTCCGGAGTTAGTTGAACCATAAATATCGGTAGTGCAGTAATGTTTTTTTTTGAGTGTTTTGTGGAGAAGGGCGCCACTTTAATAAATTTTAGGTAGTCGCTTTGATACTCCTGTAGTTCTTTGAGGATTAATTGAGGATCCGTATTAGCATTTAAGCCTTTTAGTAAGTATGTTTTTGTTTTTAATGATTTTGGTGTGTATGTGAAAAAATGTACTTTAGTTTTTGTAAGGAAATCTTTTATTAGTGCGAAGACCTCCAAGTCTTGCACATATAGTATTTGTTTTGACTCTCCAATTTCTTTAATTCTAAAGTTTTTTATTTTTAGGCCTTTCTCTAAGACTTCGATCAATTTGTTTGGCTCCAGACCCGAGATAATAATCGGTGGTGCTTTGTTTTTATTATTGTTATTTTTGTTGTTATTATCAGCTTCTTTGTTATTGCGGCTTGCGCTTTGGATTTCGGGTAGTTGTGTTTCGTTGGTGGAGCATTCTCCCACATTACCGTTTACTTTGCTTTGCGTTTGCATCACATATTCTTTGAAATTTTCTATGCACTCGCCATCCTCATCATCGAGAACGGCGTAGTAGTAGTTGTTTAATTGTTTGGCTGCTGATGGGTGAGACATGTTGTTGCTTTTTCTTTTATTGTTCTTTATTTGGTTTTGGTATTCTGCACTCTCCATGTAATCTGGAGGCAATAAATTGCTTGAGTTTTGAGCATACTGCTCACTCATTGTTTATTAACTCCACTATAACTGTGTGTTTTTGTTTTAAAGACTGGTATGTTTAACAATTGAATTAAATAACTTTTTCGATTAACAAATCTATGAAAACGAGAAAAAAAACTCGACTCGTGGTCCGCAATAGGTCTTGCACTCATCACTGTCGCGAGCGAACTCCTTATATTCATAATCCTGCAAGGTGTTGTTGTTGTTTATAAGTTCCCGGGCATATTTAACAGCGCCAGAGCAGCGCAAGGTTTCTTTGAAACGTTTATCGACAGAGTAAATTGTGTTATCGTGTTGTTAACATAGGCTTAGCAGACTCTGTTAAGAGTCTGCGGAATATCAACTTTTTCACAAGAAATTTTTTGGCGACCCGTGGATACCGCCCTTATACATATAATTCCTTCATTTGGTGTCTGAAAAAAAAAAAAAAGAAGTGAAATCAAATTAGTGGTTAAAGGGCGCTGTCCATGGCTACGAAAACGGCCGCGAAATGAAAAACTCCATATAAAAAAAACTGCTAAGGAATTTTTGTGTGTGGCCGTTTCAAATTCGGTTTCTACCAATCGCGAAAAATGCTTATACGTATTACGTCTCCCACTACGTTTTGTTCAAGCGCTGTTAAGTGCTTTAAGTGCTGTTAACGCCTCTTTTTTGCCGTGACGTGAACAAAATAGGTTTTTATTCTAATTTGTGCTGCGAAATTGAACGGCCAAATTGAAAATGAAAAATGAAAAAAAAGATTCCTGCAGAAAGCGTCGCCTAATGGCACTTTCTATGGCGGGCAAGCTGAATTTAATTAACGCCATGAAAGTGAGGAGCGAGGTGCGGGACTTGGCGGATAAGAAACACTCGGAAACCCGCCAGAGAACACCGGCGGACCGGAGCACGGTCTGCAACATCATGTGGCGTCTCCTGTCACCACAAACCACAAGCGAGGAGCTTAAAATCTATTTGGCCAGCATTCAAACACTTCACACTCCAGTCCCCTCAATCAGTTCGATTTGATTCGCCTCAACTATGTCTTCGATCACAGCTACCAGACCAAAAGGAAAATCATTGAACAGCCGCCGGTGCTTAATGATCGCGACAGTAAAACGGCCACAAACCAAATGCCCGCTCCCAGTTCAGTGGACAGCGAACTGCTGGCCTCCTATCAAGCGGTAGTATACCGGATAGTGCAGCCTAAAATGACCCCCTGAAGGTGACCGAGCAAAAGCGGATCGGGCAATGAGGATGTGCCCTACATCAATGCCAATTTTATCAAGGTAAGAAATGGGCGAACCAAACTTTAACTTTATAAATCAATTCCATTTCTTAACGTTTCCCTGACAGGGCCCCGACTACGTGGCCAAGTGCTATGTGACCTCCCAGGGACCGCTGCCCATTACCATTTTCGAGTTCAGCGGAGCCGCCAAGTCACACATGCTACAGCAGTACATCCAGAAGATCATCATGACCTGACCAACTTTACGGAGGCAAATCGCCAAAAATGCGCGAATTACTTTCCAATCAATATGAACGAAATCTTTGCCATGGCAGCCAGGTCCGAGGTGTTCGTTAAGCGCCGCTGCTCGGGACTACATCGAACTGTCATAATGATAACAATTAATTTATTATTAATTTCATTTAATAATAAAAATATATTAAAATAGCACATTAAATATGTTATATTCATAATCCTGCAAGGTGTTTTTGTTGTTTATAAGTTCGCGGGCATATTTAACAGCGCCAGAGCAGCGCAAGGTTTCTTTGAAACGTTTATCGACAGAGTAAATTGTGTTATCGGGTTATTAACATAGGCTTAGCAGACTCTGTTAAGAATATGCGGAATATCAACCTTTTCACAAGAAATTTTTTGGCGACCCGTGGATACCGCCCTTAATAGAAAAAAACACATAATTTGCTTTCTGTCGCTATCTATCGTCTCTTTTAATGTTCTCGTCTCTTAATGATGATCAATCGATCAAAAGAGAGAGATTTTTCTCTTAACATCAATATTGCAGCAGTCCACACAACACGAAAGCGCTTTTGGAGTTGGAGCGGAAAATTAAGTGAGTGATACATTCTCTTTTGACTTTGATTTATATTTGCATGCACCCACCCTCATATTCATATAAAGGCGAATGGATTTAATTTGTGTGTGAAGAGTTTTCTCTTTTATGTAAGAGAAGTCGATTAATTGATTTTATTTTATTTTTTTTTTTTACATTTAAGCCAGTGCATAACATCAGCTGTGCATTTGCAGAAAATCTACACTTGCCAACAAACAAACAAACAAAATTTTGGGTTCATTTCTAATGCAAAGAAAAATTTTAAGTATTTTCATGCCAACCAATTAAATTAACATAATTTTTTTTTTATCTTAAACTATCCAATCTCCAATCTATTTTTACCTTAAGTTCATATCTATAGAATTTTTTTTTCTCTTAAAACTACTTCGATTTCATTTATATTTATATGTATTATAAAATAAGCATGATAAAAGAAGGGTAATGAAGAGTCGTTGAGGGCTGTTCATAACTGAACATGTGTTCATAACTAAACATGTGACCCTCGCACTCAACATCAGAAGACGTTACAAAAATATTATCCCATGAAAAGGGACCACAGCCGAGTTAACACCAGATGGTCACGGCCGTTCCCACGCCCACAAGCACATGTGTGCAAGAGGGGAAATACATTACAAGAAAGGATAAATATAAACACATATTGTACTTAGTAAGCAAAAACAACACCACACTATATTTAAATAGACAAGTAAGATAAAAGAAAGAGATGTAATTCAATCTAACAACTGAGTATATAAGACACAAATGTATTACATGTATTAGATAAGGTCAAGTAGATTTACAGTTGTCTAATACATGAGACATAAGCTTAAACTATAAAAACCCACAACCGAACCTTAATAAAAATCAGTTCCTAACAAGTAACGCGATTGTGTAATTTAGTTAGGGATTCGGGGAATGTGCGGATACTTCTACTGAGTGACTGAGCTGTACGAGCGGCTCTTTTACTTAGAAGAATAAGTTGCACATTTATGGTCCTTCGAGTATTTATTTACTCACATAGACTGCCAAACCAGATGGCATACTCGTAAAATGGTATCCACGGTATTAAGCCCGCAAGTCGCGCCCTTCAGTGCACTACGGCGAGATTAGGGAATATTAAATACAAAAATCCAGCCCTAAAGACGGCGGTGCGGAAAAGCGGCAGCGGAGGCTCAGGCGACCACCGCTGCTTAAAAATAAAAAAAATCGAAAGAGGTTGGGAGACAGAAGCACGAAAATTCAAATTTGTCAAGGAGAAATTGGAAAATAAAATTTTCTTGGAACGAATTGAATACTGTTTATTTAAATTTAAATAACTAAAAATAATTTGAAAACTTTTATTTCAAAATGGTGTTAGCAAGAGAACTGGTAAATGCATTAGCTGCAAGCCAATCTGCAGTTTTTTTGCAGATGAAGAAATGGGAAGAGGAGTTGAACCTTATTGATGGTTCAAATATGGAATTGATGACAGAAGTACAAAGTCAATGGGAGCTGTTCAAGCAACAGAACGAAGAATAAGTAAGAAACAAAGACGCAAATGGTGGGGACTATTTCTCTAAGGATGGGTACGCAAAAACCCAAGCTCTGAAAAACAGAATTTTATAGCCTATTTCCACTGGAGAAATGAAGCTTCATTTCTTGAAATGACAAGAAATGAAGAAAATGATATCATTTCTTCCATACAAATTGTTGTTGCATTTTGCCTTTCATTTCCTTCATTTCTAAAAAATGATGACATTCGCCCGGAAGGAATTTGTTCTTTTTGTATTTAATACTGGATTTTTATCGATATTGTTACGGAGAAATAAGTGTCATCACTAATAAGCAAAGTCTCAGCGCTAACAACCAGCCGAGGTAAGTAAAATAATTAGTTAAATTTAAAAATGTATTTGTATTTATAGATGAGCCAAAAGAATCGCAAAATATATACCCCTTGGGGTGAAAACCAACAGGTCATGGTCATGGATTTGTGGGAGGAGAATCCGGGTGCCATTAGGTCCGTAAAAAAAAACTCCCATGTATTTGAACGAATGGCGGAAAAGCTAGCCCAAGCAGGATTTCCCTTAGGATGGAAAGATGTGCGGTCAAAAATTGACAATTTGACTCGCAAATACAAGTAAGAATTTTCAATTATAATTACGAACAAATTCTTATAAAAATTTTTCAGAGCTGAACTCAAAGGCAAGGGAACCACTGGGGGCGCGCCATCCACTTGAGTCCACTTCGAGCGGGTGCACAAAATTTTTTGGCTGCATCAAGTCGGTAAATTTTGCAGTTCAAATGTTTCAGAGCACTGGTAAATAATAATAAACTTTAAATGTTGTAATTGTGTTTATGTCGAGAACACTGTCATTTACAGATGAGCCACCGAAAAGCCCGAAGGATGTGGAAGAGGATGAGGAGATCGAATATGAAGATTTTTATGAAGGCATTCCACGCCCATCGCCTTCAACTAGATCCTCTAGCGAGCAGCCTGTGTCGCGCCCTTCCCCTTCCGGCTGGGGATCGTCCAGCGATCAGCTTTCTCTGATTAACGGACCGTCATCGTCGCAGCCAAAGAGGAAGCGGAGAAAGGTGACCCAACAGCTCACTCTTTATGAAGAGGCAACTCTGGCTGCCACCAAGGAGAGGACGGAGGAGTTTAAGCGCATGGCTGCCGCGCGGTTTGAGGTTTTAGAGCGCCTGGAGAAGTCCAGTGTTGAATTCCAGGAAAAACTCCTCGAAAAGCTATGAGATATTAAAGCTTAATAAGCATTTAAATAATATATAATATAATATATAAATAAAAGAAATAGTCATATTTAAGATTTAATTTAATTGAGATTATTTTAATTTTGTAATTGTTGGGACTTAAGATAAGATGTTATGGCGCGTCTTATTAATTCTGGAGTAATTTCAAAATCATGGGCGACATTTGAATGTTCGGGTTGTGCACGTGCATTTTCCAGTTCTACCCAAGTCTCCGAAATGGCACTATTTCGGCAGTTCAAAAAATTGTGTAAAATGCAACAGGCCATTATGATGTGTGAGGTTTTATCCCACCGATTGTCCAATCCCTTGCCTATTCTGCGAAAGCAGCCCTTTGATTGTCCAAAAGCATTTTCCACTACTCTTCTCGCCTTGGACAGGCCGTAGTTAAAAGTTTTTGAATCCTCCTGTGCTGAGACGCAGAAAGGGTATGGCTTCATTAGGCTTGCCGAAAATCTAAACGCAGAGTCCCCCAAAAGAACCACAGGCACGTCAACTCCTTCAATGCGCTTCGAATTTCGCTTAAAAATAACAGAATTGTCGACCATATTTCTGAGGGTGCTATTTTCGTAGACCTGGGAGTCGTGGCAACGACCTGGGCAACCCACATTAACATAGAGAAATCTGTAGCTGAATGGGAAGGTACAGAGCATAAAATATTGCAGCATGTTAAATATATAATTTTTATAAATCAAATATATAATATATTACCGATAATCCACCAATGCAAATAGTATAGTTGAATACCACCCCTTGTTATTATAATAGTCGACAGCCTCAGCTGCAGTTGGATGGATCTCGATGTGGCTTCCATCTACGGAAAAATGAACTAGTCATTGTAAGACAATATGAACAAATATGTTTACCAATGGCACCGAAGCACTGAGGAAATCCAAGGGCTTCAAACCCTTGGACACATTCTTCAACCTTTTCCTGAGTGATAAATTCTCGCGGCAAGTACTCTGGTGCTAGAATCCTTATTACCGCCCTAAAGAAGTCGTGGAGGATTTTGCAAACAATTGCGACAGAAACGCCAAACAGCCTGCCCACTGCGCGATACTCTGCAGACGACCCAAGCGTGTACATAGCAATGGCAATTCGCTTGTCCACCGGAATAGCTCTCCTAAAGTTCGTGTCTTTCTTTGCCAGACATTGCAGACTATTTACGAGCACATTAAAATGACTCCTCTCAAGGCGTAGGCTTTCCTTAAAAAACTCCTCAGAGTTCTCGGGTACATCCCTCTCCCAAAACACTCCATATCTTTTCTGTAATATATAAACCATAACATATTAACCAAAGCTATGTTATTTTTTATTTGTTACTATGTACTTACAAATGTCCATACGGAGGGTGATTTGCGTGGTATTTTTTGTGCTGGCGGCATGATGTCGTCTTCAGCAAACTCTGCGCAAAGCACGTCAAAATCATCCTCCCACTCAAGCAATTGAAGGCGCACTCGCTTAACTTGCTCATTTATAATGGTGATCAAAGCAGCATTCATTTTAATAAAATTGTTTACACAATTGCAACACTTTCTGTCAAACTCATATATCAAAACAAACCAATCAGCTGTTTTTACCAACGTTGCGTTGTGAATGTCAACAAAATGATAATTTGCCAATGGAAACAGCTTCATTTTTAGAAATGAAAATGATAACAAATGAAGCCAGTGGAAATAGGCTATTAGCTGAGTTAAATAAAAATGCAGCCGATCAAACGATGGACACATCAATGCAACAAATGATCGGAGACCAAGAAATTCGAAAGCAGGGATTCAATCAAGCGATCCAAACTGTATTAAAGACGATAGAAAGAGCTGGTGTAAATGTTAAATTACATCGGATTGACAGCGAGCATTTAAAAGAAGATTTTCAGCAATTTACGGAAATCTTCAAGGAATTAAAAGACAATGGACAAGTAACTCCAACGCTATTGGAAAGATACGAGAAGCATAAAAAGATAAAACGAGACAAAGAAATACACTGCTCGCCACTTGAATAGGACACCCTGTATGCTCTCTTTAAAACTGCTCGTAACTCGAAAACGAAATGCTAGAACGGTATTTTTTGCATATTATCTTTGTGCAAGCATTCTTCGCTCTTTCTGGTATATTCCAAGTTTTGGAATAGAACCGTTATAAAGTTGTTTGCACTTTATGTGAGCATTCGCAAAAATTCAATGGAATTTTTGCGCCACTTGAATAGAACATGCATTTTATTTGGTCGGTATCGTTGACACGTGCACACAAATTTTGGTTTACTAAAACTTTTTGCTTTAATTGAAGTGTATATAAAATTAAAAAAAATTAAAATGGGGCGTGGCACTTCATTATCTGAGTCGGAGAAAGGAAAAATCCAAGCTTACAAGGATTCTGGCCTTTCTATTGCCAAAAATAGCAAAAAAAAAGTCGACAGGAGCCGTCACGCCATAACAAATTTTTTAAATAATGAGGCTAATTATGGTAAAAACATGAAGGGCCGCACCCACAGTGTGCTTGCCATCACGGACAAGCGACTTATATTAAGAGAAGCTTCCAATTCGCACGACTCTTTGGCCAAGATAAGGGAAAAATGCAACGTCAAAGCAAGTTTGACAACCATGCGTCGTGTTATTAATAATACTACACACCTGAAGAGACTAAAAATCAATAAGAAGCCACCGCTTAACCCGGCTCGGAAGTTACAACGCCTTGATTTCGCGCGCGCACGTGTCACCTGGACTTCGGAGTGGCAACGTGTTGCCTTTTCGGACGAAAAAAGTTTAATTTGGAGGGCCCCGATGGCTACAGCTACTATTTTCATGATCTTCGAAAAGAACCTCACCATCTTGATAAGTTGCACAGCAGTGCTGGAGGTATTATGGTATGGGGGGCCATTTCCTATTATGGCACCTGTGAGCTAAAATTTATTCCAACCACCATGAATGCGTTGTGTTATAATGGTATATTGAAAGAGGCCTTTCCACACTTCCAAACTCTTTTTGCAAATCTAAAATGGATTTATCAACATAATGCCCCTATACATACGGCCCGGATTGTTAAATCGTATATAGCGAGCCAAAACGTGGAGTTATTAAACTGGCCACCCTATTCACCGGACTTGAATATCATTGAGAATGTGTGGGGATGGCTAACACGTGAAGTATTTGGATCAGGTCAGCAATATTCGAGCGTTCCCGAACTAATTGCAGCTATCAAATTAGCATGGGGCTCGATATCGTTGAATTATTTGGGAAAATTGTATGCATCCCTTCCAGACCGAATGTGTGAGGTTTTGGAGAAAAAAGGAGGCTCAACACACTATTAAAAACTGTTTTTGGTTTGTTACATGTTAGTAATTTCTTATTTAAGTAATATTGTTATTTGAAAAGGATTGAAATATTCTTAAATGGTTTTTAGATAAAGTGTCCTATTCAAGTGGTGCAAAGTGAAGACTCCAAAATTTGTTACTTATTGGTTAACAATGTTTTTTGTATACTTACAACTTTTGAATAATTTTGTAATTTTCGTCTAATTACAACATTTAAATAAACTTTATAAGAAAACAAAATTATTTTCCTAGATGGCTTGGTTTAGCAGCAATTAACTATAAAAAATCGACTTTAGAGGTGTCCTATTCAAGTGGCGAACAGTGTATGGTTGGCTCAATATAAGCCATCTGAGCAATGTATAAAGCTCAGAGGATGGAAATACCACCGTTTTTTGGTGACATTACGACGTGGTCAAGCTTTTATGACATGTTCAATGAAATGGTAGCGAGTAATGTCTGCCTATCTAATAAAGAGAAGCTAATGAGTCTTAAAGAAGTAGTTAAAGGTGAAGCAATGAATTTGATAAAACATTTGCTGATCACGAAAGATAATTAGAAAGTGGTGCTGTCAATTTTGAAGAATAGATATGAAAATCGGAGACAACTATTCATGGGCAATCGCTGATTCTATGTTTGACTCAAATCTATCCCAATCGGTCTTGGCAAAGTTCACAAAGGTGCGGTTTTCAGAGGTAATGAAGTCCGCATCCTTTGTGACCTTGATAGAGATGTTGATGTGATCCGAGCCAAGTGCAATGTCAGCGTGCCAGGTGGTGTTTATGATGAGAGAGGGGCTGACAATGGTGATGTCCGGTGAGCTGCGACAGTTTGCGGTGATCCGCGTGGGGTGGTCCTCATTTATGGCACAGAAGTCTGAGGAGTCGATCTGTTCCTCAATGAGGTCGCCTCTCGTGTCGCAGCCCAGGTCGGAGTGACAAGCCGTACTGTGGGCGTTGAAGTCACCCACTACCATTCTCATATCTCCCTCCAAGAGATGTCGGATGTCTGGTCAAAAACCCGCACGACAGGCGGTCACAGGGGGAATGTAGGTGTTTAAAACCTCTATTTCATCTGTGCCGCTTCTGATCACGATGCCTTGGACCTCGATATGTTCGTCATTGCTGGTGGTGTGGAGGAGTCGGTAGTTTACCGAATTGTGGATTATCTTAATTATTAATTATCTTATTAATAAAGGTGAAGTTTCCCTCCATGTCTCCAATCATTCTGCCATTCAGAGTAGTCAGTCCTCTGTTGTCTGCGAATTCCCTTTCGTTTGCATTAACGATTACGTCTTTGGAGTTTCTAGTATCCGCTCCATTTGTAAACGCTTCTAAAGTGACCTCATCCAAAAATTGTTGCTCACACCCAATACGCGAATTGGTGTCACCAATCACAATTGCATTTACAATTTCATTTTCGAATAAGTCCTTCATCTGTTCGAGATCTGATGCCCAACTCGCCGCTCTGAGGTATAATGGAATTATGGTGTATAGGCTGTGTGGAGTCTGGATCCTTAACTGCTGAATTCCAGAAAGCGATTCGTGCCTGTGTGCTATATTTTTCTGTGCCGCCAATTGCTCGACCGAAACGACTACATCTGCTAGCCGGTTGCCAGTATGTTATAAAAGTTTTAAAGAGTGAGTCATATACTACGTTTATACGCCAGCTATTTGCAAATAGAAATAATTTGTAAATAACTAACTCACTGTTTATACGCTAAATACCATACGTAAATAAATCTATTTTTTAGTGCTGTTGGATTGCCATCAAGCAGTTTCATGGCCTTATTTTCTTTCATTAGTCGAAGAAGTACCTTGGTATCCGCCTTGGTTCAATTGCAAACAAGCGTTGCAAGTTTTTATCTTCAACATTTCCCTTTTTCCTTCGCCTGCAGTCGATATGAATGACAATTACAATATAGCAGTGCTACCATATAGTTAAAAACAGCAAAATCACGGAATAGAGTGGCAGCGCCTAGCACACTATTTGCAAATAGTCTACTAATCAGTAATTGTTTTCGTGACTTAGCTATTTGCAAATAACGAATTAACTCAGCGTTTATACGCAATAATTTGTCACTCACAATATTGTTATTTGCAAATAAGACGTACGTATAAACGTAGTAAGAGTTGCTTATGTGCGCTGCTTCCACATGGGTTTGCGTTAAGGCAAAAACGTCGCTTTGCATAATGTAGGTGAAAAAGTTTTGATGTAAAATCTTATTTGCTAGACCATGGACATTATATCCTAAAGCATATAAGAACTGGTGATTACAAGGGTACGATACAGGGACATCAAAGACTTTAAGGGGGCTATTATTACTTCGTTTTTTGGCTGCTATTTTCAAGTAGAGACTTAAAATCTAGAGGTATGCCATCCAACTGCTGCCTTTTGGTCTCCATTTCCGAGCTGGTTGGAGTTGAAACTCAACCACTTTGTTCCGATACGAATGCTATCATTTCTGACCGCAATTCTGTGTGTCTCATCGCTGGTCAGTATTTGCTTCTTAAGATTAAGAAGTGCTCTGTTTTGTTTCTGCCTGTTATCGCTGAGGTCCTTTTCCACATACATGGTCGTGCCAATAAATTTATTAGCGGTGCCAAGCACCGCATTGGCAGACTCCTCTGACTCCATTTCAACAACAATTCCCATTCGATTTTCTCGTTTGTATAGAATGCGCGACGCCTTTATTTGAAAATTGCTAAGCTTAAGTTTCTCTCGGCAAACCCGCTTGATCTCCTCCTTTGGCGAACCATCCGTTTTAACTCCTCTAAAAATCAAGTTCTTCCTCTTTGTTTGCTCAATGATCCGCGTGAGTTCCTTATGATCAGATGTAGCTGTAATTTTAATTTGTTCGATTTCTGATCTTAAAGCATAATTCTCTTCCTTGAGCATTTGTATTTGTGCCGAGACTGCCCCAAACTGCTCTTTTATCTCTACCACGTCATCCTTTGTAGCTACGTTTTTTAAAACCGCCATCAAATCCTGCATTGTGGGCTCGCCTGGCGAACATTCCAACCGCCCCCGTTTCGTGGTCTGAGATGGTGTACTCATATTCATATTATGTGGCGGCAAAACTGGGGGTGTACGCATTAATCCTCCTTTTCCAGCCAGTGAGCGATTCAAAAATGGCGCCAATTGCTAATATCGAAAGTGGTTTGGGTCTTTGTTAAAGCACTGGGCTGCTCTTTTGGCGTTTACCAACACTATATCAGTGCCGATCAGCTGTGGTACCTTTTGTTTGTTTCCCCAATTAAGTTGAGAGCTTCTGCTTACCGGTAGTTTGTTGTTGTTGGCAGAATAATGGCGTTTAATTCCACTTAAACTACCGACAAATGGTCTTTTAGTTTGTGTGGTGCAATTCCTCTGGATGCAATGTCGGCTGGATTATCTTTGGAACCTATATGACCCCAGATTATGTTGGACATTTGTTTGTGAATCTGTTCTACCTTAGATCTTACAAACCGGTCTTTGCTCTTTTGATTTCGTATCCATGCAAGTGTTATTGTGTAGTCGCTCCAAGCATATACATTTTTGGACATCTCCATTACTGTAGATACTTTGAGTAACAGTTCGGAAAATAACCATGCTGCGCAAAGCTCTAATTTAGGAAGTGTTTTCCTATTCTTAATCGGATTCACTTTTGTCTTGCTTGCGATGATTACAACTCCAGATCTAGACTTGCCATATAACACTGCTGCGAAAGCTCTCTCTGACGCGTCGGCAAACCCTTGAATTTCCAACGTTTCATTTAATGTGGCACAATTCCATCTTGGAATTGTGATTTCCTGAACAGCAGGTACGTTTTTTATAAACTCCGACCATTATTTTATTATTTGATCATTCAAAATTTCATCCCAACTATATTGAGATAACCATAATTTTTGAATGAAAAATTTAGCGACAATTGTTATTGGTGACAGCCACCCAAGTGGATCGAATATTCGTGATAATGCTTTTCTTTTTGTGACTTTTTCTGAGTTATTTATATTGATGTTGATCGAGAATTCATCTTTGTGTGGGTTCCACCTCAAACCTAATGTTCTAATCGTTTCCTCATCGTTTATTTCGATTGTTCTCATTTCTTCTCAGTTTGGCATAGCTGCCTTAATGTCTTTGTTGATTGTTTCTTCGAAAAACTTCCAACATATATCCTCTTGGTTGAGTTCCTTTTCAGCAGGTATTTCTTCAATTTCCCAAAACTTTTCTAAGTTTATTGTTGCCGCTGTTTTTATTTTCTGGTTACCTTTCATTTTTGCTGTACCTGACAAAATCCAACCCAATTCTGTACATTGACCCAACGTTGTTCCTTCTTGCTTCAAACCTTGCTTAACTATTTTAGGCATTAAGTCAGATCCAATTAAGATGTCTATTCGATTTCTTTGGTTAAATAGTGGATCCGCTAACATCTCATTCTTCCAGATATCATTGTCATAGTCAAAAGAATCTTGAGGTTGCGGATTCACTACTTTTGGCATGACTAATGCTTCAATGTTAAACCTGGCATTGCTTGGAAATCTTGGTCGAATTTTTAGACTTAAAGTTGATTTTGATACTCCAACTACACTGTCTACTATTCCAAATATTCTGTTTAATTTTTCTGCCTGGGCAATTTCAAAATTTGAGCCGCTTCTTCTGAAATAGCTGTTATATGTGACCCTTGATCTATTAGAGTCCGCATTATTTTCCACTCTCCTGAATTTGTCATTACTTCTATTTGAGCTGTAGCAAGTAATGTTGTAACTGACGAATTTTTTAGCATGAGAGATGATTTTGGTTCCTCGTTTTGGTGCAATAAAGGATGATGTCTAGCTGTACACTTATTGCAAGTTTTTATAGGTGCTGAACATTTCTCATAGTACTTGTGCCACAGGCATCTATAACAAACATTAAGATTCCGCAGTGTTCCTTGTCTGTCTTGGACTGATAACGCCGCATATTTATAACAGTTTGAGATCGTATGACCTCCAGCATTGCACATGGCACAACTGTCACTGCTATATTCTTTTCTCTGTGCTCGTTTTTCATTCCATGGTACTTGCAAGGTTTTTAATAGCCAGCAAATGTTGTTCTAGGAATTCGAACACATCGTCTAATGTTTGAATTTCTTTTAATTTTCTGATTGTCTGCTCATAATGCTGCAATCCCTTCCTGTCAAATTTTCTTAGGATTATGAGCGCAAAGAAAATATCTGCTTCTTCTATTTTGATTCCCATTCCTTTTATTGCGTGTACGCACTCTCTAGTGACATCGAGCAATTGTTGTACCCTTTTCTCTGATTCACTATTCATTGTTGGTTGATCCAATAATCTATTCATAGTTCTCCTCTGATACTAGCAAGTGCTAAATTAGCTTGCTTGCTTCTCTTTCACTAAAACTTTTAATCTTACAAATTTTTCTTTCTTCCCTAGCGCTGCTTCTGACTGCGACCAGATCGAAAGATCCCCACAAAATGGAGGAATATTAACCTCTTTCAATTTTAACCTTTAACCTTTAACGCTTGGCTTTGCTTGTATTATCCGAGTAGCCTCTTTTTGATAACACAAGCTTACTTTCTCCCATTCATCTTCTACTACTATTTGCTCCTCAAGGCTACTTTCTAAGGTCGTCAAACCTTCAAGTTTTGTAACCTTTTAAATTCTAAATCCAGCATTTCTTTCTTAACTGAATTATCTATCTCTTCCTTTTCGTCGTTTTCTATCTTTCTATAGAATTTGGCTGTTGTTCTAAAAAACCGATTTTTATTGTTTTCCCAAATGGAATTAGCTGGGTTTTTTTTATCAATTGAATTTTTCCTTTTTTTAATTTCATTAAGTATTTTACATTTTGCATTGAATTGTGCATTAAATGTGTCTGTACTGAAATAATCTGTTTCCTTAACTCTGCTTTGGTTTTCTATTAGAAAGAATTAGTTAAGGCCATATTGAAAATCTATTGATTGCTTTTTTTAATTTTCGTTTGATTTAAAATTTTAAAATAAAATTTCTCAACAAAACATTCTTACAATACAAATTTTTTTTCTTAATTTTTATACCCGTTACTCGTAGAGTAAAAGGGTATACTAAAGTCGTGCAAATGTATGTAACAGGCAGAAGGAATCATTTCCGACCATATAAAGTACATATATTCTTGATCAGCATCAACAGCCGAGTCGATATAGCCATGTCCGTCTGTCCGTCCGTCCGTCTGTCTGTATGAACACCTAGATCTCAGAGACTAGAAGAGCTAGAGCAACCAAATTTGAAATCTAGACTCCTATTGTCTGCACGCAGATCAAGTTTATTTCAAATTTTTGCCACGCCCACCCTCGCCCCCACAATAAAAAAAAAGTTTGAGATATCCATCTCAAATTTTAAACGTACATTTATATTCGCAACATCTATAAGCCCTGAAATTTTCATCAAGATCGGATGATAAATAGCCGAGTTACAAAAAAAGGTTGCATACTTTCGGCTGTCCCACCTCAGGCACACAGGAAGGCTATTAAACATTTCCTTCCATGAGTAACGGGGATATCGAAGTCGGTTAGAGCCGACTTTAACTTACGCTCTCGTTTTATATTGTTAAAATTGTTTTTTTTTTTATTCTCTTACTCAATTCTTCTATTTGGATTATCTCTTCCCATATCTGACAAGCGATTCGGTATCGTGGTGGAGGTGTGGCGTTGATCTGCTCCAGGAGTGCTGCTCTTCTTCGCCTTTTTCGTGCCTGGGCTCCACCTCTCCTATTTGGGATTGGCGCCTTTGATATTTGGCCCAAGCGCTCTTCCTTCCTTCTTACCGCTGATTTGAAGCTCCTTTGCCTCCTTGTATAGTCTTCCATCGATAACGGCTTTGGCCCAGCCGTTGGCTGTTTAAGGATCTCTTCCTTAATTTTTCTCTGTGCCTCGTTGTCGGGCGGCTGCATTGCCTTTCAGCTTCCGTTGGCGTTGTATTCTGCCACGGTTTCGCCGTATAGCATTAGCTCGGGTGAATGTTTCACCGGCTTCCTCCTTACGCAGGGCCAATCCCTCACGTTCGGCAGGATTTTCAAAAGGATCCTTCCTTCTGAAAATTTCCTTAGACTATTTCCTCGCAGGCAACTACACTGCCGTTTTGCGTGGAAGCCTGTTATCCGACCTGAGCAATTGCCATTGCCGTTCAATTTAGCACGTTTGCCTTTTCAGGGACGAAGGACCATGAAGTAAACGCATATATGGTGCGAATGACTAGCTCCGTTTCTAGAAGCTGAATGTTTATTAAGACATTGAGCGCGTTCACCAGCACACACCAATCATATAACATAAATCATCAATCAACAAAAAAGTGTTTGGCTGCTGGTGAACGTGTTTGTTAGAATTTTAAGGCAACAGCGTCGTCGATATATTTTTGTTGGCGGAAGTTTTGAATTTTTGGCAACTAATAGCTAAATAAAATTTAAAACAGACTGTTAAATTTATATGACTGTCGTCAATAGCAGCAACTGCTGCTTTAATTAAAAACAAAGAAGTTTCCACATTCATTTTGTTTTTGTCTTCATTAAATTTTGGTTTGTTTACAACTGACAGCTGTGTGCTATCGATAACAAATCACAATCAAGCAATTCTAACAATCTATTTCTTTGATGTATTCACATCTAACACAATCACGAAAATTAGCAATCATGTTTGCACATCATGCCTGTTCACCAGCACAATCTAACAAAAATAGTCGATTTTTTGTCATCGATTTATGCTGGTGAACGCGCTCATTGGTTTTTCTTTTTTATAAGTTTTTTGTTCTACCCCCAAGCAAGCACATGACATACCACATGGTTGTAGGCTGCTTGAATTTCTATCTTATTGAAAACAGATGTGGCCCTTTTTCTAAGGGCTTTTTAGTTTCTAATCTATTTTTAGATTGCCTTGCACTTGAGTTCCAACCGCAGGTAGTGCTCAAATTGCGCTGTTCAAATGTCTTTGAACAAGCAGGTTCTAGTGATCACCAGATAACAACAACAACCACGTTCGAATAAACAAAGCTAACTTCGACTGTGCCGAAGTTGTAATACACTTGAAAAAGTTCACTTCAACGGTTAGCGATTTCAACCCAACCTCGCAGATCTGCTTAAAATTTGGAAATTTGAAATTTCATGTTTGAAATTGGGGTGTTATTTCATAATTCGGGGCCTTATTTCATTTTATTTTTGGGGGATTGATTACAAACAGAAATAATCAAAAATAGTCGGGATTATTGACGACTACCAAAAATAATCAAATATAATCTAAAATATAGTTCGACTACTTTTAAAGATTATTTTTTATAAATTTTTTGCACAGACTCTTCTTTTTACTGCACGCTGCTAATATGTCGGAACCGACCGGATCGGATGACTATATCTTATAGCTACCATAGGAACCATCGGTTGAAAAATGGGTCTTAGTGAGAAAAACTTTTTTGTTTTCAAAGGAAGTGTCCCTAAGCCCGTCCAGTAATAATGTTATATGTTTTCAAACAGATTAGCAAATTTTGGTCAAAATCGGATGACTAAATCTTATAGCTGCCTCAGGACCGATCGGTCGGAAAATGGGTCTAAGGGAAAATAACTTTTTTGTTTTCAAGTAAATCGTGCTTAAGGTCGGTGATTCTTAATATTACACGATTTCAAACTAATTTGAAAAAGTAGATCGACTTCGGGTGACTATATCTTATGATTGCCATAGGACCGATCGGTCGAAAATAGTTCTTAGTAAGAAATTTTTCTTGTTTTTAATGTTAGCGTCTTTAAACTCACTGATTACTAATTCTGTATGCTTTCAAATATACTCGCAAAATTTGGTCGAAATCGATGACTATACCTAAAGGCTGCCATAGGACCGATCGGTCGGAAGATGAGTCTTAGTGAGAATAACTTTTTTGTTTTAAATTTCATCGTTTTTAAACTCGGCGATTTTTATACCCTTGTAGAGGGTATATTAAAATTGTCCAGATGTTTGTAACGCATAGAAGGAAGCATCTTCGACCACACAAAGTATATATATTATATTATTGATCAGCATGACGAGCTGAGTTTATATAGCCATGTCCGTCTGTCCGTCTGTTTCTATGCTATCTCCTCCGTCAGTTTTAAAGAAAAGGAAATGGCCGGATCGGATGACTAAAGCATATAGCTGCCATAGGAACCTTCGGTCCAAAAAGTAGTTTTACTGGCAAAAACTTTATTGTCTTTGACGCAAACGTCCCCAAACATCGTATTTCTAAGTTTTCTATGCTATCACATATTTCCACCAAGTTTTATGAAAATCGGATAACTATATAGTATAGCTGCGATACAAAAGATATGTCTGAAAAAAAAGCATAGTAGGAAAAACTTTTTTGTTTTCAATGCTATCTCTCGCAAACTTGTTACTGAT
This sequence comes from Lordiphosa magnipectinata, assembly GCA_037044535.1. Classification (NCBI taxonomy): domain Eukaryota; kingdom Metazoa; phylum Arthropoda; class Insecta; order Diptera; family Drosophilidae; genus Lordiphosa; species Lordiphosa magnipectinata. Next base: position 24,415 of record JBAMBO010000511.1, read on the forward strand.
CAATAGTATATGCTACCACACAATTCTGCCAAGTTTGATCCAAATCGGATGACTATAGCATATTGCTGCCATAGGAACGATCGGTCGAAAAAGTAGTGCTAGAGAGAAAAACTTTTTTGTTTTCAATGGTAGCGTCTTTATACCTTCCAGTTGTGAATATTATCGGTTTCCACACAATATTGGGGAGTTCGGTAAAAATCGGATGAATATATCATATAGCTGCCATATTACAAACTGGCAAGCAAATGCTCAAAATAGTGGCGCCATCAAACTACAAGGGTATATAAACTTCAGTCGAGCCGAAGTTAGCTTTCCTCTATTTTTTTATTTTAATATATTTTCAAAAAGATTCGCGAAATTTGGTCCAAATCAGATGTTTATCTGCCGGAAAATGGGCTTTAGTTAGAAAAATTTTTGATTTTTTGTAAGCGTTCTTAAACTCTGACATTTCAAAAACAGCATTTGCAAGGGTATAAAAACTTTGGCACAGACGAAGTTAGCTTGGCCTTCTCGTTTGTATACTTCTAGTACCAACCCTGCATTTTTAACAGCGATTTTTATCATTTCAATCACAAGTCTTTTTCGGGCCATCTATCCATTAAAAAATTTCAAATTTTTTTTGGTCAGAGCTGGCATTAGTACGCTTTCCCACAATAGTTTTTCACATTTTTAAAATAAAAGCGTACCTACAAAATTCCGCGAAATTGTTAAAACTATTTATTTAAGACTTCTAATTGAGGTTCCTTATTCGTTTTTTACATGTCAAATTCTCATTCCTAGGTACAATTTCTATAATTCTTTCAGAAATTTAAAAGTTGTGTCGGTGAGAAAGCTCAGGTATTCCTCGATGGTATAAACAAATACATTAGCTCCCGTGTACCAGTTGATGCCATTAAACACAGCTAGGAAAAGATTGTTTCTCCTTTTCATGGCATCTTAATGGCCAAACAAAAAAATCAAAAATATTTTATTTGTTATGCCACGTTGCAATAAATGAACCCAAAATTTCATAACACAATGATATATAAAGAGATTGGGTGACAAAAAAAAAGTGAAGTTTTTTAATGGATAGATGGCCCGAAAAAGACTTGTGATTGAAATGATAAAAATCACTGTTAAAAATGCAGGGTTGGTACTAGAAGTATAAAAAAAATCGCTAAATGTCTTTCTGTTGATGTACTTTAAAACTGCATACTTAAAAAATTAATAGAATTGGGGGGCCACAAATCGGACTATGAATTTTTATACTCTGTACCGAAGGTACATAGAGTATATTAAGTTTGTGCAAAAGTATGTAACAGGGAGAAGGAATCGTTTCCGACCCTATAAAGTATATATATTCTTGATCAGCATCAACAGCCGATTCGATATAGCCATGTCCGTCTGTCCGTCTGTCTGTCTGTCTGTCTGTCCGTCCGTATGAACGAAGAGATCTCAGAGATGGTAAGAGATAGAGGTTTGACATGTATGGGGCATATATTTCTTATACTTGCAGGCAGATCAAGTTTATTTTCAATTTTTGCCACGCCCCCTCCCGCCCCCGCAATTTGGAAAAACCGTCATATCTCCTACAGTTTTGAAGATAGATCGTTCGTACCTTCTAGAGATACCTTGAAAATAAAATTATTTATCGATTTGCTGAAGGAATGATAAAGATCGGATGAACGATACTCAAGTTATGAGCAAAAAACGGCTAGTAAACACGCCCCACCCCCCCACCCATCACCACAGCATTCTATTGAACGGCAATCTTAGTGAGAGAGAGAGAGAGAGAGAGAGAGTGAAATTTAGAGATGAGCGCGTATAACTCGTGAGCAAATGCGAGCTGCGACGTTAAGGGTACAGAGTATGTTACAGTCGGGCTTGACCGACTTTCTTTCTTGTTTTTGAAATAGGGCGCTGTCCATGGGTACGAAAATGGCCGCGAAATGAAAAACTCCATATAAAAAAAACTGCTAAGGAATTTTTGTGTGTGGCCGTTTCAAATTCCGGGTCTTCCAATCGCGAAAAATGCTTACGTTTGCCACTACGTCTTGTTCAAGCGCTGTTAATTGCTTTAAGTGCTGTTAACGCCTCTTTTTTGCCGTGACGTGAACAAAATAGGTTTTTATTCTAATTTGTGCGGCGAAATTGAATGGCCAAAGTGAAAATGAGCGCAGCTAAAAAAGATTCCTGCAGAAAGCGTCGCCTTTCTATGGCGGGCAAGCTGAATTTAATTAACGCCATGAAAGTGAGGAGCGAGGTGCGGGACTTGGCGGATAAGAAACACTCGGAAACCCGCCAGAGAACACTGGCGGACCGGAGCACGGTCTGCAACACCATGTGGCGTCTCCTGTCACCACAAACCACAAACGAGGAGCTTAAAATCTATTCGGCCAGCATTCAAACACTCCACACTCCAGTCCCCTCAATCAGTTCGATTTGATTCGCCTCAACTATATATGTCTTCGATCACAGCTACCAGACCAGAAGAAAAATTATTGAACAGCCGCCGGTGCTCAATGATCGCGACAGTAAAACGGCCAGAAACCAAATGCCCGCTCCCAGATCAGTGGACAGCGAAGTGCTGGCCTCCTATCAAGCGGTAATATAGCGGATAGTGCAGCCACAATTGACCCCCTGAAGGCGACCGAGCAAAAGCGGATCGGGCAACGAGGATGTGCCCTACATCAATGCCAATTATATCAAGGTAAGATATGGGCGAACCAAACTTCCACTTTATAAATCACTTCCATTTCTTAACGTTTCCCTGCCAGGGCCCCGACTTCGTGGCCAAGTGCTATGTGACCACCCAGGGACCGCTGCCCAATACCATTTTCGAGTTCAGCGGAGCCATATACGCCGCCAAGTCACACATGCTACAGCGGTACATCCAGAAGATCATCATGCTGACCTGACCAACTTTACGGAGGCAAATCGCCAAAAATGCGCTAATTACTTTCCAATCGAGATGAACGAAATCTTTGCAGTGGCAGCCAAGTGCGAGGTGTTCGTTAAGTGCCGCTGCTCGGGACTACATCGAACTACATTTAATGCCAATGATTGTGCGAGACACAGTTTTAAAGAAAATACTGCAGATTGTCAAAAGTCATAATGATAAGAACAATTAATTTATTATTAATTTCATTTAATAATAAAAATATATTAAAATAGCACATTTAATATGTTATATTCATAATCCTGCAGGGTGTTGTTGTTTATAAGTTCGCGGGCATATTTAACAGCGCCAGAGCAGCGCAAGGTTTCTTTGAAACGTTTATCGACAGAGTAAATTGTGTTATCGTGTTATTAACATAGGCTTAGCAGACTCTGCAAAGAATCTGCGGAATATCAACTTTTTCACAAGAAATTTTTTGGCGACCCGTGGATACCGCCCTAAATAATCAAAAATAATCTTTAAAAGTAGTCGAATTATTTTTTTGATTTTTTTTGATTATATTTGATTATTTTTTAATAATCGTCAATAATCCCGATTATTTTTGATTGTTTCTAATGGATTACAAATATTGATCATTACAATTTTTTTTAATATATAATCTAATTGATTACTAATCGTAATTTAACAGCTATGAGGATGTTATTGTGGGGTTTTCTGTTTTTGTGGGAGCGAGTGATTGGAAATTGTGTGAGTTATGTATAAAAAAAAGGCAGGCCTGGAAAACAGTTTCATCTGAGTGTATTGCAGCATAATCAGTTATCCAGAATTGCTCGTAATATTCCCAAAACTAAAACATTTGTCGAACCTTCAAAATGGTAAATAAAATAACTTTATTTTCTATCAATATTCCTTAACTTTTCTCTATACAGAAACGAAACAACTGCCGAGACCAGGAAAAATTTGCCACATTTGTGTCAATGAAAGATATTGGTAATGAAGCATCATCGACATCGGGTGTTTCTTTGCCCCGGAAGCTTCTATCTACCTCGAATACAGTGGAGCAAGACCAAGATGAAGTGGGGGTAAAACCGCCCACCTCCACTCAAGATGCCGATGTTACTAGAATGATTGCATTTAATCAAAAAGAAAAACCGGGAAAAAAAATCAAGAGGCAAATACTTCAACTGCGCAAGGCGGTCAAGGAAGTGAAGTTGAAATTACTGCAAATGGAAGCAAATATGACTACAGTCAATCCTTGCCTGATGAAGCCCCGACAACATGCTGTACACATACAGCTTAGCTGTGAAATGCCTCCACCTCAAGTGGCCCTAATTCTACCCCGGCCTCCAATGGGGCATCGGGATCTAGATCACTGCGAGCTGGCTCCCTCGAGAAACCTGGATCGCCTCACCTACGAGCGAAGAGCACCAGAGAGTGTAAGCACGTCGGTTTTTCTTTTTATAGCCACTTTCTTCGCCGTCGCTTTATTTGTTCATCTATTCTTATACTTGAAGATGACTTCTCAACCTCCACCACTTTCGATGTGGGAGCGTTTGTTCGATGCATTGTTGGAGATATTCTACATGTTGTAACAGTTCCTCTATTTTCGAATACAAAGCATATTATATATTTTTTTTAATAAATTGAATTGGAGAATGTATTATAAAGAATGTCAAGCTGCTTTGCAGACATAAGTGTTGCAACAAAAATACATTTATTTTTATACTTTTTATACTCTGTACCGAAGGTACATAATGTATATTAAGTTTGTGCAAAAGTATGTAACAGGGAGAAGGAATCGTTTCCGACCCTATAAAGTATATATATTCTTGATCAGCATCAACAGCAGAGTCGATATAGCCATGTCCGTCTGTCCGTCTGTCTGTCTGTCCGTCCGTATGAACGAAGAGATCTCAGAGATGGTAAGAGATAGAGGTTTGACATGTATGGGACATATATTTCTTATACTTGCAGGCAGATCAAGTTTATTTTCAATTTTTACCATATTTACATATCTCCTACAGTTTTGGAGATAGATCGTTTGTTCCTTCTAGAGATACCTTGTAAACAAAATTATTTATCGATTTGCTGAAGGAATGATAAAGATCGGATGAACGATACTCAAGTTATGGGCAAAAAACGGCCAGTTAACACCACCCACCCCCCCACCAACAACCACAGCAACATACCCTAACCGTTCAACACAGGCAATCTTAGTGCGAGAGAGAAAGAGAGAGAGAGAGAAACTTAGAGAGCGCACCGCGTTGTGCGCGGGGTGTTAACTGGCCGTTTGACTCCTGAGCAAATGCGAGTGTAAGGGTACAGAGTATGTTATAGTCGGGCTTGACCGACTTTCTTTCTTGTTTACTTTATTGTTGTTGGAAAGGGGCTATAATGCCAGAAATTTTAATTCATTTTTTATGCTTGTTCTTACACTGCTTAAAAGTCTGAGGTTCTCGAAGCTGATTATTAACCTAAGGTTTAATGGGTATTAAAAAAGAATTTTTTAAAGTAGACACTTTAAAGTTAACTTAGCGCACACCCTGCATTCGATATTGTTTTGCGCATAGCTTTCTTTAGTCGCGTGTTTAAGCTCTTTCGCATTGCACAAACCAAAGTATATTGCAACGAAAACTTTAAATGCTTGCACTTTTCCCTTTCCCTCCTATGCATCTTGCAAAATCAAACGAATCTTCACCGTAGACTTTGATGTTGGCATCGAAGGATTTCGTGTGCATCAGACAGAGAGAACACACTCACAGTCAGCAGGCAATAATCGATATTCTCTTTCTATATTTCGTGGTTGTGGGTTGAGAAATATTTTAATACCCTTGCAAATTGCAAAGGGTATTATAGTTTTGCCCAGAAGTTTGCAACGCATAGAAATATTAATTTCCGACCCCATAAACTATATATATATTCTTGATCAGGGCGACGAGCTGAGTCGATTGAGCTTTGTCCGTCCGTATGTCTGTCTGTCCGTCTGTCCGTCTGTTTCTACGTAAACTAGTCTCTCAGTTTTAAAGCTATCGAGCTGAAACGAAGTCTTGCAGAGTCTTCTTTTAACTGCACACTGCTAATATGTCGGAACCGACCGGATCGGATGACTATATCTTATAGCTGCCGTAGGAACCATCGGTCAAAAAATTGGTCTTAGTAAGAAAACTTTTTTGTTTTCTATGTTAGCGTTCTTAAACTCGGCCATTATTAATATTATAGGCTTCCAGACAGATTTGCAAATTTTGGTCAAGATCAGATGACTATATCTTTTAGTTGCCATTGGAACCATCGGTCATAAGATGGGTCTTAGTGAGAAAAACTTTTTTGTTTTTAAAGGAAGTGTCCCTAAGCTCGTCCAGTAATATCGTTATATGTTTTCAAACAGATTTGCAAACTTTAGTCAAAACCGGATGACTAAATCTTATAGCTGCCTTAGGACCGATCGGTCGGAAAATGGGTCTAAGGGAAAATAACTTTTTTGTTTTCAAGTAAATCGTTCTTAAGGTCGGTGATTCCTAATATTACACGCTTTCAAACTAATTTGAAAAAGTTGATCGACATCGGGTAACTATATCTTATGGTTGCCATAGAACCGATCGGTCGAAAATAGTTCTTAGTAAGAATTTTTTTTTGTTTTTGATGTTAGCGTCTTTAAACTCACTGATTACTAATTCTGTATACTTTCAAATATATTCGCGAAATTTGGTCGAAATCGGATGACTTTATCTGAAGGCTGCCATAGGACCGATCGGTCGGAAAATGAGTCATAGTGAGAATGACTTTTTTGTTTAAAATTTCATCGTTCTTAAACTCGGCGATTTTTTTATTTTGATATGTTTTCAAAAAGATTCGCGAGTTTTGGTCGAAATCAGATGTTTATCTGCCGGAAAATGGGCTTTAGTTAGAAAAATTTTTGATTTTTATGTAAGCGTTCTTAAACTCTGACATTTCAAAAACAGCATTTGCAAGGGTATAAAAACTTCGGCACAGACGAAGTTAGCTTGGCCTTCTCGTTTTCTCTTGTATTGGTGTCTACGCAGCCGTTAGCTGGCTCTGGGCACCTCTGCCTTATATCAATAAAATCGGACAAAAACATCGGAAGTTATGCAACCTCTCAGCATGAAGATGATTATGCAGCGACTAGGATGTGCAATATCGTATCGATAAATCGATATATTGATGTTTTTGTTAGACGATATGCGATATGCCTTTTTTATATATCATAATAATCGTAATTTTTGAAACGATAAATCAGAAAACCTTTTGAAAGTGAATCGTGTCACTTGACGAATTTGGAAGGGGTATAAATGGTTCTGCCTCGGTTCATCCAATCGGGTCATAAATATGTGCTTTAAATTTTGATACACAGTAAAGAATTAATAAGATCAACAATTTAACTTGCTTTCAGTGTTTTCAGGAGGTTTTCCGAATTAAGCCATTATCGATATATCGATCTTTATTGCTTTATGCTTTATGCTTAAGTACATTCGTATGCAAGCAAATGAATGTAAGCACACAAAATCAAAGGGACGGGGAATTTAGTCGTTAGGGAACTCTGCTTTAACGAGTTCAGCTTTTGAGAAGCAAGCCGAGCACCTTTCAAAGATTAAAGTAATCAGTCAAAATGCAATGATTTTTGACTTTTAACATATCTGTATATGCATATATGCAATGTAGTTTTTTGCACATTGGAGAATACCATTCTCATATTGGCTATGGTACGCAACTCGGCAAAACAATACAGAAGGTAAGGGATGAGTTTAGCTGGAAGCTCTTAAAGCAATAATGAAAGCAATAACACACATGGGCCTCATCGAACATTGTTTCGAAAGGTCTTCAATATACCTGATTGCGTGGTTCTTTAGTCTAAGTTGTCAACTTGTACACGGTAACCCTTTAACACCCTTGTAGAGGGTATATTAAAATTTTGTTCAAAATCTGATGAATATATCATATAGCTGCCATATAACAAACTGGCAAGCAAATGGTCAAAGTAGTGTCGTCGTCTATTGCTGAGATTGGGAAATAACTCAGCTAAGAATGTTCGACGAAAATCATTTAAAACCTTAATTTATATAAATTACACAAGGCAACAAAATAAGACTTTTTCCAGTATATTGAAGGGTCGGTGGTGATTCTTTTTGATTTTCGTGTGCTGAACACAAATCTGTTTTCAGAAAGGGTCCCTCACGTCGAGGTTCTTAGTAATTTGAGCTTAAAGTTGGAAAAAGCGCCTGTTTTGACTCTTTTCAGACGCGTTTTGTGGGGAACCTATACCTTTGTTTTGACTTTATTTAATATTATCGTAAATAACTATTTCTTAACTTTAACCATGGATGACCGCCGCAATTTTTTTGCATAATAATTCTTCACAATTCGCGGTAAATCGGGGAAATTTTTTTTCGGAATTTTTGGAGAATAGGTCGGAACTGCCCTAGGTGTTATGTGCAGTCTTAATAATTTCATTTGTTATAAAAAATCAGGTTCACCAAAATATTTTGAAAGTCTTGCCAACCTCCTCTCGATTAGTGCCAAGTCAGCGCCAAGTCCCACATGGGTGGGAGAAATGAGAGAATTGAGAGTGTTTGACATTGTCAAAAATTTGACAGCTAAATATTTCCGGTCTCTCTTTGGCCTTTATAAGGCGCCCTCAACTGCATCCGGTCTGTTTTCTCATTTCAACGCCACCCGACACAGATCATCCAACATAGTGTCCAGCAAAATCTACAAGTCACTTAATCTCTCCAAAGTTAAGACGAGATTAGCCGTCCGGCTTGCTAGATGCGATTCTCATGCTGTTCTCAGCAACTCTTAATTGTGGATGGAGTAAAGGAAATTCCATTTTAAGACTCTTTAATTGCGCGTGGAAGGAGAAAAGAAATTAATATTCAATTTTTTGTGAGTCAATCTCGCCTGGGTAAGAGCCAACCAACTTCTCGGTCATACTGTTCTATACCGTAGTCCCATTCTTATTTCTTTATTCTGATTTAGTGGGTAGATTTCCATTTTTGGGCCAGCCAAGTGCAGGCTGCCTGCAGCAGCACCCCACATAACCAGTTTTACAAGCACTGGGCAGAGCGACATTCACATATTGCCGACATCTGTACAGTTTGACCAACATCAACCGCTTGTATTCCAGCCTTATCACCAGTTTTCTCAAAGAGAAGTGAAAGAAAAAGAGATCAACCCTCCCAATAAGTCCAAAACCAAAGCGGCAGAGAAGCCCAGTGAAAAATCCACAGCAAAATTCAAAGCCAAAAGGCTAGAGAGAGTGTGAAAGCTAGCAAACTCTCTTAGCATTTAAATAATCCCTACTGTTAAAAATCCCATTTCTTTTAATTTTGTTCCATTTTTTTAA
>JBAMBO010000512.1:0-126672 GCA_037044535.1 Lordiphosa magnipectinata
CACCCAGCGCCACAAAAAAAACCGCAGTCTAAATATTCACATATTTGTATGTTTTCTTGCTTGGGGTTTCTATAAATGTTTTTCGAATTGCCCAATTATTTTTTATACTCTGTACCAAAGGTACATAGAGTATATTAAGTTTGTGCAAAAGTATGTAACAGGGAGAAGGAATCATTTCCGACCCTATAAAGTATATATATTCTTGATCAGCATCAACAGCCGAGTCGATATAGCCATGTCCATCTGTCCGTCTGTCTGTCTGTCTGTCTGTCTGTCCGTCCGTCCGTATGAACGAAGAGATCTCAGAGATGGTAAAAGATAGAGGTTTGACATGTATGGGACATATATTTCTTATACTTGCAGGCAGATCAAGTTTATTTTCAATTTTTGCCACGCCCAATCGCGCCCCCGCAATTTGGAAAAAACGTCATATCTCCTACAGTTTTGATGATAGAAGGTTTGTTTTTTCTAGAGATATCTAGTACTCAAAATTATTTATCGATTTGCTGAAGGAATGATAAAGATCGGATGAACGATACTCAAGTTATGAGCAAAAAACGGTCAGTCAACACCCCCCACCCACCCCACCCATAACCTAGGCATTGCGTTCAGCAGAAGCAATCTTAGTGAGAGAACGAGAGAGAGACAGAGAGAGAGAGAGACTTAGAGAGCGCACTGCGTTGTGTGTTAACTGGCCGTTTGACTCGTGACCAAATGCGAGCTGCGACATTAAGGGTGCAGAGTATGTTATAGTCGGGCTTGATCGACTTTCTTTCTTGTTTTTTACTGATAAATGGAATATTTTTAAATAAAAGTGCATAGCAATTTTTATTTTATGAATGTTAGTTTTTTAGAAACAGGTTTTTTTCCAGACCCATATTAATTTTGGTGACTTTTCATAATTATGACAACTTTAAGAAAAAAAATTATAATAATTATAATAGTGCATATACTCAACAAATAATTGATATTTTTCCAAAAGTATACTTAATTTGCTATAATCTAATATATATTTTGTATCAAATTAATGTAAATTTTTTTTTTTAAATTTAAATTAGTACTTTGTAGTACCCCCTTTTGCTTTAATTACACATTTTACCCTATTGGGCATCGAATTGTACAAAGCGCTTAAATATTCCTCAGTGATATTCTCGAACCATACTTTTTCTATCACATCCTTCAATTCTACCATGGTTTTAGGCTTCTTTTTTCTATTTTCGCAGCCATAAGGGCCCAGACATTCTGTATTGGGTTGAGGTCAGGGCTGTTTCCGGGCCAATTTAGGGACTTAATGCCCAATTCTTCCTTCAAAATTGTTATCTTCGTTAAGAAGAAGGTCAAAATTAATTGATTAAGTTGTTTTAATAACAAAAGCCAACTGAATTACTTACAGATCGAGCCCGATGGCAAGGTGCAGAATCATCTTGAAAAATAGGATCTTCTTCTTTCTACTCATTACCTCAATGCTAGGCACAACTCCACTTAAAATTATATCTTTATATCATACCCTGAATCATTAAAATTGATTCAGTTTTATATTTAGATATGCATCCCCATATCATAATGTATGGTGAATGCTTAACGGTTCCCACACAGCAATTTTCCAAATATCGTTCGCCCTTTCTACGGCGCACCTTGCAAGAGCCATTGGGTCCAATGAGATTGAATTTGGAATTCGTGACCATTCGGAATCACTCCAATTTTTTTTTTCCTTCGCCCAGTTTAGCCGATTTTCCTTCATTTTGCAGGTGTCCTTGCCATTAAACCCACTTCATTTAAACGACGTTGAATTGTTCGGGTCCAAACATCCTTTGCAAATTGTTGCCGTACCTCAGATGTCTGTCATTTTGAAAGCGATCCTGCAGGCTCGTTTTCATGATAATACGATCTTCTCGTGCTGTGGTGCATTTTTTCATTCCCGATTCTTGCTTCCTTACACTTCACCTGTCTCACGATATATCTGGTAGCTCTAACTGGTAAGCAAATTAGTACTTTTACATTAACAAGAACTAAAAAATACTGGAAAATTTAAAAACAAATAATTGCCATTTTATTTCATATTTGCTTATTCTTACATTTCGTGACATTTTTAAACTACATATGGACACTTCTCAAATGTCGAATGCGACATTCGTACGCATTCAAAGTGAAGAAAATCATATGCCAACACATTATTTTATTTTGACAAGAGACGAAACTTATAGCTCTTGATTAGCACTATAATTGGTGCTAAAGTTGATTTTGGACAATTGTTCGTTTAAAAGATAATTACAAAAAATCAATCCATTCGCATGCGACAAAAATAGAAGTCGCTTTTAAGGTGAACAGTTCAAACACTGATTTCAGCAGATCCTGAAGGAATATTTAAATGCGATTAATTTTAAAATATTCATTGATGTATCTTAAAAATGTTTTTTATTTGATTCAAAAATATTATGTAGTTTATTATAGGGGTATTATAGGGGCAAGGGGTATTATAATTTTGCCCAGAAGTTTGCAACGCATAGAAATATTCATTTCCGACCCCATAAACTATATATATTCTTGATCAGGGTGACGAGCTGAGTCGATTGAGCTTTGTCCGTCCGTCTGTCTGTCCGTCCGTCTGTTTCTACGCAAACTAGTCTCTCAGTTTTAAAGCTATCGAGCTGAAATTTTGCACAGAGTCTTCATTTTACTGCACGCTGCTAATATGTCGGAACCGACCGGATCGGATGACCATATCTTATAGCTGCCATAGGAACCATCGGTCAAAAAATGGGTCTTAGTGAGAAAAACTTTTTTGTTTTCAATGTAAGCGGCCTTAAACTCGGCCATTGCTAATATTATCTGCTTTCAAACAGATTTGCAAATTTTGGTCAAGATCGGATGACTATATCTTACAGCTGTCATAGGAACAATAGGTCGGAAAATGGGTCTTAGTAAGAAAAACCTTTTTGTTTTCAATGCTAGCGTCATAAAACCCGGCGATAATTAATATTATATGCTTTCAAACAGATTTGAAAATATTTGTCAAATTCGGATGACTATATCTTATAGCTGCCATAGGACCGATCGGTCGGAAAATGGGTCTTAGTGAAAAAACTTTTTTGTTTTCAAATAAATAGTTCTTAAAGTCGGTGATTCTTAATATTAAACTAATTTGAAAAAGTTGATCGACATCGGGTGACTATATCTTATGGTTGCCATAGGACCGATCGGTCGGAAAATGAGTCTAAATGAGAAAAACTTTTCTGTTTTAAATTTTATCTTTTTTAAACTCCGCGATTGTTAATTTGATATGTTTTCAAAAAGATTCGTGAAATTTGGTCGAAATCAGATGTTTTCATGTAGGAAAATGGGTTTTAGTTAAAAAACTGTTAGATTTTTATGTAAGCGTTCTTAAACTCTGACATTTTAAAAACAGCATTTGCAAGGGTATAAAAACTTCAGCACAGACGAAGTTAGCTTGGCCTTTTCGTTTTTTATTAAATTTTAATCAAAAATCAAAAAATTAAACGTTTCCGCATGAAAAATTGATAAAACATAATGCTTTAACCACTTTTAAATTTTTGGCTGCGGTTGACATTTCTGTGGAAATGCCCATATGTATATATTTTTACAAGTAATTCTTTTTTTTTAATGCGTGCAGCTGTTGTTTGTGACTGTTGTGAGACAGCTCGGTGGACTTTCTTATTTCCTTAAGAAAGTCGTATTTGCCGAACAAATCTGAATAGAGATTAAATAAATGTGAGATAGAACTGCTATAAGTAAAAAACAACGTAATATTTACCCTTTTTTATTTCCGCTCTAATGTTAGGAGGTTCTACCGACGATCAGCTTGAAATATAAGAGCAATGATCTGAAAGTTCACTATCAGCATTATCCGCCTCAGAACTTTCACTTTGTATTTTTTTTTTCTTGTAATTCATCCTTCTTGGAACTTGCAAAGTCATTTAACTGTTCATAATTTTTTAATGTAGCTTGCAAGTTTCGTTTTTCCGCTGACACTATGTTATGAATTGTTTTTTTATTCAGATTTATTGAGTTTTTATTTATTTCACTTCTATAATTATTTCTTAACACCAATGGCGAGTTTATATTGAGTTTTAGATTTGGCAGCTATTTCGGGGGTATCTCCGTACCAAGCTTAAAATAAGTAAAAATAAACTCTGGCTGTTTACCTTTGGTGAAACCTTGAATTAATTAAGAAGCAAATTACAGTAGGTTTGTAGTAACGGATCTGTTTTTAAGAAAACCCAAGCTGGTTCGGTGATCTAAAAGGGAAACACAAGTGTTGTAGCTGCGATGTTATAATTTGTATACCTGAGATAAATGAGTCCCTCTACCAAACTAAGGTCAAACAGGATTAGCTGAAATTCTAAGAAAACAAAATCAAAAATGTCTCGAAAAATTCCCATGTTATAAGCCAAGTTTCACACCAAAACCTGGGGGTTGAAAGTTAAGTAACCGTTAGTCGAACCCAAGCTTATACTTCACGATGGGTTTGAACCTCCGGACCGAAGGTTTTACAGAACTTAAGACGTCTTTAGTTTAGTTTATCATAAGTATAATATAAGTTATGATTTTCATCATAACATTTCTAAAACATTTAAAGCATTTAGTTTAAGTTAAATTACTAGTTTTGTTATTATGTAAGTTAAGCTCGCTCCAACAATGACTTAAGCTAATCCTGGTTTTTATTTTGTTTGCACATTTGGCATTAGAACAAGTGTTTTCTTTATACCAATTAAAAGCCACTCGGGCTAATTTGTTGTCCAGCAGCAGCAGCAGCATCTCATTTTGTAGAAGGCGGCGGCGGTGGTCCCAGATGGGCCAGACTGACTTACCAGCCAACTTCTCTCAGCTAATTAGCAAAGAGAGCCAAAGAAATAAAAACCAAGCAAAAACCGGTTTATCCACTTGGCCCGCCCGGCTAATCTGACAACAATAAAGAAGAGGAAGCGAAGCAAAAGCAGAGAAAAATTGCCAAGAGTTTTATGTATTGTTTTATTTTGGAATAAAAAGGTCAATGTCTTGGCATAATCTTTGGTCATATATCCCCAACACATAATAATCGACGAATGCAAAAAAAAAAAAAATGCGCCAGTCGGAAGCACAACAAATAATAAAAAAAAGTACTTGATAGAGCAACAGTTGCAGTTGCGACTAAAGATATAGATACAGATACAGATACAGATACAAATACTCGTTTTATATTTATCAGGTCTGCTTGCTTGGTGTTTTTTGGTGCCACTTTTTGCTTTTGCAGGTTTTGTTTTGGTTTGCTTCGAACGGAAACTTTCTTGGAAAACTGGGATGAATCATTCAAGAGTATGCAAAGAGTTTGTTTTGCATTACAAAAGAACTCTTTGTTTGGCCAGTGGCATGGGCAGGAAGGGATACAACACAAAGAGAGAGAGAGAGAGAGAGTCAGAGGGAGATTTTATAGGTCATCAGGCAAATATTTAAAGTTTAATTTAAAAATAAAATAAAAAGAAATATCATGCATCTGAAACAATGAAAAAACTCGAATAATTACATGTCTTAGCTCAAGGTTCATAGACAACCTTTCGTCACGATTTAGCTGACTAAGCGATGAGTCACCACATTAAAGAAATTAAAGAATATTTATTTATTTATTAATTTGCCTGAAATCGAGAAAGAACAACTCAACTTTACTAGCATTTTGCCATAAATCACATATGGTGGGGGAACAAAGAGCGGCTGAGAGGCTGAGTGTAGTGGCTTTCGTGAAAATTGCTTGGGCCTAGCAAAACAAAACAAATGGAATACCAAAGGAGAACTCTTGCCTCGGCATTTATACAATTTTCTTTTACTTTATTTGTCGTACGTGCCAAGTGCAAACAAAAAAGTAAACACTAAACTTGGAGAGGAGAGCGTGAGCGGAATACAATTACAGAATAGTAAAAAAAATATGTTAAAATATTCAAACACCTTATTTGACATCAAGAGTTCAAGCATTTTTTTAATAGTTAATGATTATTACACTTTCATTACACTTGGGGGGGCATTGAGGAGATCAGCAATTAGGTCTCGACTCTAGATCAAGGTCAGCTACATCTAAAGTGACTTATTTTGTGTTATTTATTGTAGAATTCATATAATGAACCATTTCTACTTTGAGAGGTGATTTACAATTATAGTTT
Organism: Lordiphosa magnipectinata; assembly: GCA_037044535.1. Lineage (NCBI taxonomy): Eukaryota > Metazoa > Arthropoda > Insecta > Diptera > Drosophilidae > Lordiphosa > Lordiphosa magnipectinata. Next base: position 6,150 of record JBAMBO010000512.1, read on the forward strand.
GAAATTTACAATTTAGACAAAAGCTTAGATTTCTGATACAAATTGGTAATAAATCGAAATTTTGAAAAATTTCCACTCCCAATTCCAATCTTGCGGAAAATATCTACTTGTATGAAAGCTTAGTGTGCAATTCCCGAGATCAGAAAATCAAGTGATAGCTCAAATTAATGAAATAAAGTTAAAAAAAACATGTTTTAAAATTTTGACTACTAGAATTTATACCGTTTTTTACTTCAAATTTCAAGAATGTTTTGTTCTTGGATGTACTTTAATTGGGTGCGAAACATAATGATATTAGAATAAGAATCAAGAACTTTTCGTGCTTACAGTAACCCGAAAAATGTAAAAAAAAAACGTTCTTAATTCAAGTACAAAATATTTCGAATGGAAGACCAAATAGACTTTCAATGCAAGCTCCAAAAAGTGTGCAGCGGAAAATGCCAATTATTTTGAATCGAATCAGGGTTGCAAACTGGTTCGGAGTCGGATGCTCCGGGATTTTTAGCAAACAGAAAAGTTAGAAAGCTTCAAAAACATCTTTTCAATTGAATTCAGCTGCTTTAAATTTGCATTTTGCCATTTTTCAATATCCATCCAAGAAACCAAATATAGTCATTTCTACAGAAAAGTCCACCGAGACCAAAAAATGAAAAGTACTTAAAAACACTATTTATATTCTGTACCAAAAGTACACAGAGTATATTAAGTTTGTGCAAAAGTATGTAATAGGGAGAAGGAATCGTTTTCGACCCTATAAAGTATATATATTCTTGATCAGCATCAACAGCCGAGTCGATATAGTCATGTCCGTCTGTCCGTCCGTCCGTATGAACAAACAGATCTCAGAGATGGTAAGAGATAGAGGTCAATCACTTTTTTCTCATTTGGATACGTTTTGTTGTCATAAAAATGACTTTAGTTTGCATTGATTTTTGGTCTCTAAAATATTTTTCTAAGGGTATTGTTAAACAAATATTGCATAAGACACCATAAGAAACTATATGATTGAAATTAACTGTAAGTTTTTGCTTTACATTATAACAAAAACCACATAAATATATAGAAGAAATTTAAGTAACGTTACGTCAGAAACTTATGCAAATAAAAAAAATGTGAGAAAATATTTTTGAATAAGACAACCTGGAAAATAAACTTGTATTATTTCAAATCCTACTAAAAAATTTTATACAAAGAGCTTTGCCGAATTTGCAGAGTTTTGCAATTTTTTAAAACAAGTCAAAAACCCACTTCGGCTTTTTGTAACGTCACGCCAGCATATGTTATTGCTTATATCTTTAACTTCTTATGATCGATTGATGTCATTGTTTTTGCTGATTGCAGTAATGCTTAAATGCTACCCAATTAAAAAAGCATCTATTTTAAAATCCAAGATTTTCCTATTTTGTAAAAACATTTTTTGTACAAACGTAACGTCAAGTTAGTTTGGAAATGTCCATACACAAAAGTGAACGTATATAGGCGTCAAACCACTAAACATCGGTTCACGAAATTTTCGCAGTATGCCAATCAGCAAAGAATCATAGGCTACATATCAAGTCTGTGAACCGGCTTCAAAGCGGTCAAAAACGGTTAAAAAGTTGAATCACAGCCATATATCAGAAGTCATTCAAGCTTTGATTTTGAAATATGGCCTGAATGTTGGTAATATGTAGTTGAACATTTTACTGGATGAGGACAAGAGTCGAACTGGTTTTAAACATGTTATTAAGTGTTTCAGAGTCATACCTCAGAAGTTATTTAAGCTATGCTAACTTAACATTTAGACTGTAGGTTGCTATTATAGAGTTGGAAACTTTACGGCTGTTATCGAACCGGTTTCAAACCGGGTAAAAAGTGGTTCAGAGCCATATCTCAGAAGTTATTTATGCTATGAATTTGAAATTTTGACTCTAGGTTAGTATTATGTAGTTGGATATTTTACTGCTTCAGGGTCGGTATGGAACAAGTTTTTAACCGGTTCAAAAGTGCTTCATAGCCATATCTCAGAAGTTATTTGAGATATGAATGTGAATTTTAGACCGTAGTTTGGTAAAATGGAGTTGGATATCAATGAGGAGTTTGATAATTCGATGGATCAGGGCCTTTATTGAACCGGTTTTTATTTAGTTCGGAGCCATATCTTAGAAATTATTTGAGTTATGAACTGGAAACTTGATGGTATTAAGAAGTTGGGCGAACCAGCCGGTTAAAGTGTGATTCAAGTCCACATCTCAGAAAAATATTTAAACTGTGGTATGGAAAATTGGTCTATAGGTTTACAGTGTGAGTGTTAGACATTTAAAAGTTTTCAGAAATTTTTTTAAGCTATGAACTGGAAATTTGTTGAGTGGGTTAAAATGTTAATGTGAACTTGCAGTCCGTTCAAACTTAAATATAAACGCTCTCACAAGAAACATATCCATTGCAAGGGGCTGTGCAACGCTGGGTATACAGCTACACAGAAAAAAATAATGATATGAACTGGGGGCTCAATATTATATTTTTTCATATCAATATAAAGCCGATATGACACACTTGACATTGGCCTGTCCGAAAATATGAAAGTAAAATTTTCGACGATTTCAAAATAATATTTTTAAGATCAAATTGATATTTTACAATTTAATTATTAAACAAAGAAAAAAATGTATTGGAAATGGCACTATTTATTTTTTTTACCTAAGTACTATTATTTATTGTTTTATAGAAACAGAAAAAGAACGAATTTATTATTTTTTGACCCCGCCTTGACCAAGGATCGAACTCGGGACCATTTGCTCGTTACAAATTGGCATGGCATCTTACCGCAATGCGCTATCGGGCATGGCTGAGAGTCTACTTATTTATTTCATTGCATTGCTTGAATTTTCGATGTGAAACACTATATGTCTCTTTCCTTTTCTCATTTTCTAAACATCCCTTTCCCCTTGTGAAAGTTTCGAAAATTGAAAAGATATCCTTTTGACCTTTTCTAATATCATTTGACAAATTGATATTATTTATGGTTCAAATAAAATTTATAGTTTAGAAATGACATGGAAAAAATGATATTTGACAAAATGTCAAATTAACCAGCCCATATCAAATTGATATGTATCTTATTGTTTTCTGTGTAGTTAAGAATACTTTTCACTTTTTTTAATAGTAAATCGAGTTCAATTTAAGACCATTACATCCGAAAAATATGATCAAAAAGATATTAAATCAAGTATTTCGGGATTGAAAAATTTCATTAGAATCGATTGCTTCAAACTTTTCCAAACCACTTAAAGGGAATCAAACGAAATTTGTAGTATGTGCAACATGCTCGAAAAGATAATATATAAACCATTTTCTCCAATTTTCTGAACCTGCTTATAACACTCACTTTGTTAACTGACAACCGATTCGGACCACATTAAAAGGAACACACCTTGAAAAAACCTACAGCCAAAATAGATTATAACCATAACAAGAACAAAATCGACAAACCAGTACCATATTTCTCAACCAAAAATCAACCCTTATTCATTTTTCCAAATATCTACCAACCAGCCAAACACACACACACACACTTTTAATACCCTTAATGGGGCCTATATATATTTATTTTTGTACAATATTTCTGTTGATTTACACTCCCACATAGATACGAAAATATATTGCAATGTACTAAGAATTTTTGGTCATTTTATGTGTAACCAAAAAAAAACAAAAGATACACAAACACACACACACACAGCAAATATTTAAAAATGCAATGCACGCAGCAAACAAATATCAAAACTCCCTTCCATAAAATGAGAATAAAAATTTATATGAAATATCAACAAATAAGTCTGTCAATTTATTGAAAGACTGCAAATATAGAAAGCTATATGTATATTTTAAAATCGAAACGAAATGCAAATAATAAAAACAGCCGTCAGTTGGGGAAAAAAGCAAACGGCAAACGTGACTATGGCAAAAAATTGGCTTGGGAAATGAAGAATTGAGTCCAGCCCCAGAGGCAGGAGGAGGAGCGAGGATGGCTTCTATACATCAACAAATTGAAATGCATCTCACACATGAACAAGGGGGCTGGTTATAATGTTAGTCCGAGAAAGTTTTTGTTAATATATAATCTCAAAATAAATACATATATACAATAAAATAACGAAAGAATACTTAGTGAAAAATAAAGAATTTCACGGTAAGAATGAAAATGCTTGATCCAAGAATGAAATTCTTGATCCAAGAATGAATTTTTAATCATGACGCTCTTGATTCTAGAGTTACAGTACCTATAACAGTGTTTCAGCGTTCTGGTCTCAATAACCGATTGCGCTCTCCCTTGAAAAACGAAACTGTGAGAGCGTGTTTAACGCTATTCTCTAAAGGTTTGTTTGCCCTGTTCGCTCCGATACTTCTCCTCACTTCCCTTGCCTTTTAAAACCAAATTGAGAACGAATTTAGCTCGATTTCATAAGCGAAATACTTGCAAATTCAAGAAGGAATAGTTCTGAAGAGCGTTCGTACGCAAAATATTCGTTCCACTTTTTTCTTAGTAAACTAAGAAACAAAATAAAAAATTTATAAATATTAAAATTAAACCTTAGAAAAAAATACATTAAATTTAAATGTAAAAAATATATTTCCATATAAAAAATTCAGTTTTTAATCAATTTAATATTCCGTGATATTAATTTATACACAAAAAAAAACCCCATTTTTATAGTTTTTCTAATGAAACACCCCTCGTTCTCCATCTAAATGGATTCCTTTACAATTTTTTTCACCACTAATTGCCAAAGCGTCAGCGCTTAGAGGCCTGTCATTGACTTGGCTTTTCCCTTGGCAAAAAAAAAAAAAAAACCAAATTCAAATGAAAACCGGAAATTCGAAACCACAACAAACAACCATCATACAGAGACGAAACAAACGTAGGGGTAGTAGCTGAAAATGTTACGGCCCTGGCCTCGTCCTCTTCCGCTGCCTGAACTGACTTTCCATGGCCTTGGAACATGTGTGGCCGCTGTGTGTAAAGCATTTAAGTCACACACCACAGGGGAGAGACACATGAGACCGAACCGCGACGGCTCACATTTCATAATACTCGACACCCAGAAATTTATAACTTGGTCAAAGCGCCAACCCAGCAAATTTAATCAGAATGAAATTTTACTCGCTGTCGTTTTCGTCGTCGTCTGGTCTGTGTTTAATTTGCTGGAACATCTGATTTAATCAGTTAGAAATTTCTATGAAATTTCGTATATAAATAAAATAATAAATTTCATTCTTTTTAACCCTTTTACGTTGGCTCGTTTGGCATTTTGGGTTTGATGGTCGCTCGTTAATCAATTTTATGTAAATCAAATAAACACTTTTGTGGAGGTGGCAAAAAGGCAAGTGGAGGGGGAACATTTGACAGGCACTTTGTTCATTAAACTTGATGAAAGTTGTTTAAGAAGGTAAGGTTAAGTTTGGCAGGACTTTGCTCAAAGACATGATTAACCGGATGAGGAGGGGACTTTTGTGCTTCTCTTTCTTAACTTTCTGTTTTAGATGAGGACTCGTACAATGGATTGTGGGAAATCTAGCACTGAGGACAATCAAATCCTGTCAATTTTTCACATAAATATAATGATAAGCTGGATAAATTACTTAATCGAAATTCACCTAACTAAGCGTAGCAATATCTTCATGAAAGAGATGAGCCGTCTCAGGCCACATGAAAGGGAAATAGTTACCTGAGAAAGCTAATGTTGTCTGTTTTGCAGTCATACTGTCTTCAGCTTTACGATTTGGGTAGCCAATCGTAGAGGTGTCATTTTCAACGCTGAGAACGCTGGACCGAAATCAACTTTGATCACTCGTCAAAATTTACACTAAGGTACAGCCAAAATAACCAATTTTGTCTCATGCATTGGCAGCACAAATGGTATACAAAACTTAAAACAACAAAATACAAGTAAGGGCCATTTTCTCATGTTGGTGTTTTTGCAAATCTAGTTGGATTTGCTGCATTTGCTTTGCTCATGTTCAATGCTAACCATCTAGATGAATTTCGTAGCAATCTACTTCACCCTCATTGACTTCAAAACCATCTACATGCTAATGCAAATTAAGTATTTATATGTATCCGCGCATATGGTCACACTGAACAATATTTGAAAACAAACTAACAACTGCTGCTTAAAGTAAGTAAGTAAGTAAAAGTAAGTAAACCAAAAATGGAAAATATTGGATGTGCCTTTAATATACAAGAACACCTGCAGACATTGCTGAAATTATAGATGCACATTCTGATTTCCCTAGTTCATGGCTTAAGCTAAGTTTACACATCAAAATAATTTGGCTAAATTTTGATAAAAATGACCATGATTAAAGACTTTACAGGATTAAAAACTTAAACTATGATTCCATACCCAAATAATTTGATCAAATATGGCCGGAAAGTTCTTCAATTTGGCCTATATAGCCCAATTTTCATGAAAATTTGTCCAAATTATTTGTCTGTGTAAACATAGCTTTCGACCTACTGCTTAATCTCCTATCATAGTAACAAGTCGTTCCCAAAGAAAAACCTTCTCCTTCTCTGTAAAATTCTTGCTTAAATTTTTAAATTTAGCTCGCAATAAAAAAACAATAATCAGCCGAGTGCAAAGGTGCTGCCAACCTAGTATTATACCATTCCAGCCCTCCCGGTGTGACCGCGGCGCAAATGCCCGAATTTATAATCAACCTACATGAGACAACCAATTGCACAAAAACCACCTAGTTGCAAAATCTAGATGGATTTCGATTTGTGCAAAAACATGAACATGAGAAAACGACCCTAAGAGTGCTGCAGTCGAGTACCCCGATTGCAAAATATACTGTTCCAAGTAATGTTGATTTTGCTCGGATCTTATTGTGGTTTTCAGAATTGAAACTCAGAGTTAAAACTTAAAAATTGAGGTAACTTGATGTGGGTACGGTATATACCTACATACATGCAAATGTATACAAACAGACAGACTAAATCGACTCAGCTGTTGATGCTGATCAAGAAAATATACACTTTATAGGGTCGGAGTTGTTAGGTTAGGTTAGGTTAGGTTAGGTTAGGTTAGGTTAGGTTAGGTTAGGTTAGGTTAGGTTAGGTTAGGTTAGGTTAGGTTAGGTTAGGTTAGGTTAGGTTAGGTTAGGTTAGGTTAGGTTAGGTTAGGTTAGGTTAGGTTAGGTTAGGTTAGGTTAGGTTAGGTTAGGTTAGGTTAGGTTAGGTTAGGTTAGGTTAGGTTAGGTTAGGTTAGGTTAGGTTAGGTTAGGTTAGGTTAGGTTAGGTTAGGTTAGGTTAGGTCAGGTTAGGTTAGGTTAGGTTAGGTTAGGTTAGGTTAGGTTAGGTTAGGTTAGGTTAGGTTAGGTTAGGTTAGGTTAGGTTAGGTTAGGTTAGGTTAGGTTAGGTTAGGTTAGGTTAGGTTAGGTTAGGTTAGGTTAGGTTAGGTTAGGTTAGGTTAGGTTAGGTTAGGTTAGGTTAGGTTAGGTTAGGTTAGGTTAGGTTAGGTTAGGTTAGGTTAGGTTAGGTTAGGTTAGGTTAGGTTAGGTTAGGTTAGGTTAGGTTAGGTTAGGTTAGGTTAGGTTAGGTTAGGTTAGGTTAGGTTAGGTTAGGTTAGGTTAGGTTAGGTTAGGTTAGGTTAGGTTAGGTTAGGTTAGGTTAGGTTAGGTTAGGTTAGGTTAGGTTAGGTTAGGTTAGGTTAGGTTAGGTTAGGTTAGGTTAGGTTAGGTTAGGTTAGGTTAGGTTAGGTTAGGTTAGGTTAGGTTAGGTTGCAGGCTAGGTTAGGCTTAGGCTTAGGTTAGGTTAGGTTAGGTTAGGTTAGGTTAGGTCAGGTTAGGTTAGGTTAGGTTAGGTTAGGTTAGGTTAGGTTAGGTTAGGTTAGGTTAGGTTAGGTTAGGTTAGGTTAGGTTAGGTTAGGTTAGGTTAGGTTAGGTTAGGTTAGGTTAGGTTAGGTTAGGTCAGGTTAGGTTAGGTCAGGTTAGGTTAGGTTAGGTTAGGTTAGGTTAGGTTAGGTTAGGTTAGGTTAGGTTAGGTCAGGTTAGGTCAGGTTAGGTTAGGTTAGGTTAGGTCAGGTTAGGTTAGGTCAGGTTAGGTTAGGTCAGGTCAGGTCAGGTCAGGTTAGGTTAGGCTCAGGTCAGGTCAGGTCAGGTCAGGTCAGGTCAGGTCAGGTCAGGTCAGGTCAGGTCAGGTCAGGTCAGGTCAGGTCAGGTCAGGTCAGGTCAGGTCAGGTCAGGTCAGGTCAGGTCAGGTCAGGTCAGGTCAGGTCAGGTCAGGTCAGGTCAGGTCAGGTCAGGTCAGGTCAGGTCAGGTTCAGGTCAGGTAGGTTAGGTTAGGTTAGGTTAGGTCAGGTCAGGTCAGGTAGGTCAGGTTAGGTCAGGTCAGGCTCAGGTCAGGTTCAGGTCAGGCTCAGGTCAGGCTCAGGTCAGGTCAGGTCAGGTTGAGGTCAGGTCAGGTCAGGTCAGGTCAGGTCAGGTCAGGTTAGGTCAGGTCAGGTCAGGTTAGGTCAGGTCAGGTCAGGTCAGGTCAGGTCAGGTCAGGCTCAGGTCGAGGCTCAGGTCAGGTCAGGTCAGGTCAGGTCAGGTCAGGTCAGGTCAGGCTCAGGTCAGGTCAGGTCAGGTTAGGTCAGGTCAGGTCAGGTCAGGCTCAGGTCAGGTCAGGTCAGGTCAGGTCAGGTCAGGTTAGGTCAGGTCAGGTCAGGTCAGGTCAGGTCAGGTCAGGTCAGGTCAGGTCAGGTCAGGTCAGGTAGGTTAGGTCAGGTCAGGTCAGGTCAGGTCAGGTCAGGTCAGGTCAGGTCAGGTCAGGTCAGGTAGGTAGGTCAGGTCAGGTTAGGTCAGGTTAGGTCAGGTTAGGTTAGGTTAGGTTAGGTCAGGTTAGGTTAGGTTAGGTCAGGTCAGGTCAGGTCAGGTTAGGTTAGGTCAGGTTGAGGTCACGTAGGTCAGGTCAGGTTAGGTCAGGTCAGGTCAGGTCAGGTCAGGTCAGGTCAGGTCAGGTTAGGTCAGGTTAGGTCAGGTCAGGTCAGGTCAGGTCAGGTCAGGTCAGGTCAGGTTAGGTTAGGTTAGGTCAGGTTAGGTTAGGTTAGGTTCAGGTTAGGTTAGGTTAGGTTAGGTTAGGTTAGGTTAGGTTAGGTTAGGTTAGGTTAGGTTAGGTTAGGTTAGGTTAGGTTAGGTTAGGTTAGGTTAGGTTAGGTTAGGTTAGGTTAGGTTAGGTTAGGTTAGGTTAGGTTAGGTTAGGTTAGGTTAGGTGTGGTTAGGTGTGGTTAGGTGTGTGGCTTGGTTTGGTTTGGTTTAAAATTAAATTCAACGATAAATTCAAGTTCAGGTTAGGGAAGAAAACTGTTCCTCCAACTTTTTCGTAGATCCTAGAACCATCTGTTTAGATCAGGGGTGCACAGACCCTCGCTTAAGCCGCGAATTCGATGTTGTTTTCAGCTTATGGCTATGCGTAGAGCAACAGCAACTTAATATTTGTTCTCTCTTCTCTTTCTGTCCTATGCCTCCTGAAAATTCGAACGAAGTATAGTAGAGTGTACCGAATTACCCGATTCCATGTACCGGATTCTAGTAGTCTGATGCCTGCTGTGGTAGTCATTTGCCTTGCTACAAGATCTAGTGGTACGAGATGAAATATGGTGTTAAGCACTTTCGTTGGTATCGTTCGTAACGCGCACTTCTCTACGCTTTATTTAAACTGTTCAGCACAAAATGCTGTCCACCATATTAGTGATACATATAGTAGTTTAGGGCGGGGAAAATCCCCATTTTCAGCCATTTCATTTTGCTTAAGAAAAGAGCAATGGTTGCCATTTTGTCATATCTAAATAGTTAACTATCCAAAACAATTCCAAAGTATTTGGCCTTGTCACCAAATGCAAGGCTTACTCTGTTGATCTTGTTAGAGACAAGGTCAGGAATTTTGTACTTTCTGGTGAAAAGTGCAAGTTCTGTTTGGTCTGAGTTTGTGCCCAATGCACAAGATGTCATCCACTTAGCTAGTGTTGCCAGTGCAGTCTGCATGAGGTCACACAGCGTTCTTTGTTATTACCCACAACTTTCAAATTTTAAAAATTGCAACAATTTTGGAATCGAAAATGTTTATTAAGAAATTAATGCTTTTTTTTCAAAAATGAAAAATTAATTAAACTAATTTTTAGTACTTTTATGGCCTAGTTTCCTATTTCGCACATTTTATTTCTATTTATTTTCCAATTTTAATTTCATTCGTCGTTTTAAAGGTTTCTTTTGTTTAAATTTGGAATTTCTCCAACTTTTTGATTGCACACAAACTTTTCGCCTGCCTTTAGCATTCTGCCCTTTAATTTGGAATTCCTCTGGTAACCATGATGGGGTTTCACTGATATCTAATACATGCATACCCATATATATATATCTTTGATATATACCTTTGCATTCTCCAAATTGTTCTACTCACCAACAGGCGCACAATCCTTTTTGAGGGGTTGCCACGGCGTTGGTCTCGATAACAATTATTAGCAGCAATCAGTGTGCCGTGTCTGATGTGTGCGAGAAATTTGCCTGAAGGAACACACACACACACACACACAGAGAGGGAGATGCAGATATGGATACAGATACACACTGCTAGACAGGGGCCTCCTGCCTAGCTGACAACGATGAGCATAATGAGCAGCATTAAAACTAATGAAAATAAACTTTGGGCCAAAAAAGCGCGCAGCACAAAATGTCGACGGCTTGAGCCGCAGGAGCCACAAGCAGACACAATAAAAATAAAAGCAGCAAATGCTTCAACTCCTCCCTCCCCCCTCCCATAGTTGAACCCCAACAACAACAATGAGAAAATTGCGGGACAGACAAAGTGGAAAAACGCATAAAGACGAAGGGCAGAACAATGAAGTGGCTGACTGTGAGGCAAACATCAGCACAACTTCCTTGGGATGCCCAAATGAAAACGGAAAAGAAAAACACAAAATTGCGTGCCAAGAAAAAAGGGCAAGCGAAAGCTTCAAATGTCAACGACAGTGAAATGCTCTAAGAAAATGTTAATATAGTTGAAAATTAATGTGAAATGTGTGTGTTTTTGTAATAAAAAAAAAGTCTTTAAATTTATAATTTTATAATTCATTATGTTTGACATCCTTTGCACTAAGTTCTAGACTTTAGAAGAAATAGTACTTAATGATAATATCAAAAAAAGTCTAAATATAAGTATAGGTTCCCCACAAAACGCGTCTAATAAAGGTCAAAATAGTTATTTTATGCAACTTTCAGTTGATATATTTGAAAATCTCAACGTGATGAACCATTTCTGAAAGTCATCTAGAATCCCCATCATCTTACAATATACTGGACCTTGTTGCCTAGTGTTATTGGTTCCGACCGATGACGACTAAAAATGAGTTTTTCATAAAAGATACGATATTAATGATTTTGTATAAAAAGAGCAGAGTCCTATAGTAGAGGCACGAACGGTTCACGAAATAATAATCTTGTTACGCACCAGAAAATTGCTGCATTTTATTGCAAAACGTTCGTACATTAATCAACACCATAATAAACTGGATTTGCGCTCAATGCAAACAAGCATCAAACTTGCAAACACAACATGTTCGCTAGTGAGTTTTATTCAATCATAATCTTGGCACTCCCATTATAATCATGTTCGTCTTCATTCCAATCAATTCGGGTGTTTGTTCGTTTGCCTCAACGACGATTGATTAGAATGCGCGAGAATCACCTCGTATGAATAAACTCTTGCAAAGACGCGAAGGCGGAGATGGCGCAGCTGACAGCTTTAAAAAAAAAGAGAGAGAGAGAGAGAGCAATGCTCTGGCATTTTACGCTGAGTTTTGTTCGATCGAACACATAAATGTTTGACTTTAGTTCGAAACACGCACGGATCACGGATGTTCACGTGCGAAACTTATTGTTTGCTCACGATCGTAACTCGTTGTGACACACGGGTGCCCCTCTATTCTATAGTTCATCCATTAGTTAAGGGCAAATCAAATATTTTTCGGGAATAGTGACATATGTGCCTTATGTCGTTTTATGTTAAAAATGTACCTGGCAATGTTATTTACAACCATGATAAAATAACTACAAGGTAGCGCAACCGGAAGTGCCTTTTCGCAAACGCGAGAATTTATCGAACCAGAAGGCTACAACACACACAAAAATCAGGGACACTCAATTGTTACTTACATTTTTTGACAGCTTCGATAGAAGTTTAGCACTACATCAGAACATCGAAAGCGACCATGTCGGTTCGATATTCCAGATTAGAACTTTGAGTCATTGAACCAAGATGAGTTGTCGAACAACTTTGAGTAGAAGATGAGTTGAAATGTATTGTTGCGTAACATATAATTGTCGTCTAAGCATGCCATATGTATGATTAATTCTTTTCAAAACTTTAACGCCATGTCGCGTCCATTTAAAATAAAATTTAAATTTTTTGATTTTCACAATTGTTAATTATACAATAAATATTAGCTTTGGGAATGCCGAGACCTACTTTTTTCCATTTTGCCGTTTTGATGTCCGATCTAAGGTCTCAATAATTCACATACGTTAAAGACACTTTGGAAGTCGGCTCTCGGCAAAAATATCGGGAAAAGACATGAGCAAAATAGAAACGAAAGCGCCCTATGGTTGAGCGAAAACAGCTATTGAGCAAAACAGAATTGAATGTGTCTTTTTCAGGGCTTAATCCCGAAACGAATTTCGGTTCCGGTACCGGTACCGGTACGTACCGAAATGGATGTTTCGGTTAAAGGTTCTATTTCGGTTTTCAAGTAATTTCGGTTTTCGGTTTCGATACGGTACCCGGATTTTTATTTCGGTATACCGGTACGTACCGGTATAAGTAGTACTTATTTTTAATATTGGAAAAATTAAATTCTGAGATAAAGCTAATCCATTTTATTCCTGTGTAATAAAACGAGTCAAATTTCAATTCAATTGTGGTTGACTCCATACAACATCTTAGCAGATTCATTATAAATTTTACGCCAGAGAATATCCGTTCCACGCTAACTTGCGTAGCTGGAACAGAAAGCAAGACTTTTGATATCACATACAATTGTGGGAGCTTTGTGGATGATTTTCACCACCAGTTAAGAATGTTTTCATGGTTTCGAACACATTTAAGTATGAAAAAAGTCTTAATGGAATCCAGTAGCATATTTGTTGACACAAATGATGTTTTTTTATCAGCAAGTTTCTTCTCCTGCAACATCATATGTGCCTCAACTTCGTCGACGCTTTTAGTTGAACTAGTATAAGAACTGCCTTCATCATTAAGCAGTGATTGATCAGCAACCGACGAAATTTGTGCATAAATATTTATTAAAAGATTAATTCAAGTACAATTTTTTTGCTCTGTACTTAGCGTTATGTTATAACTAGGGTCCAAAAATATGCAACATAAAAAAGCATGGTTTTCAAAAAGTGATTTCCCTCGCTTTCTTTGAACAAACGTTTTCTCTAAGAGGTCGAATTTTTTCATATTTCCAATTTGCAGTGTAGCCAAATAACAAATAAAAATCACCCAAAACTAGATTTACGGTTGAAGATGTCTTCCGTAAATATTTTGGCATCCTGACCAAAACGATGCGCTCTGCAAAGGTAAAAAAAACCGAAACTGTACCGGTACCAACGTTTCGGTTTCGTTCCGGTGCTATCGGTTCCATTAATAACGGTAAACGGTTTTCGGTTCTCAAAAAAAAATTTATATCGGTTCCGGTTCCGGTACGTGATTTGAAACGGTTTATTTCGGTTAACGGTTCCGGTTCCGGTATTAAGCCCTGGTCTTTTGGTCTTTTTGCAAACTTTTTTGTTGTGTCTGTAACAGAACAGTTTTTTGGAGAAACGCTGAAAGTTTTGAGATTTTTTTGTGAACTCTGCTATTTTTTCTCCAATCTTCTTTTTCCTCTGTCAATACTTACTATTTTCTAATAAACTATTTCTTGTTTCTTAGTTTGTTTTATCTTTTTTTTCTCCTCCTTTTTCCTTTTGACCTTTTTGTTACTTTTTCCATCACTCTTTAATTTTGTTCTTTCTTTTTCATTTTCGCACTTTTTCCCTTCTTTTTCCATTTTTTTTTTTCATATTTGTTCGCAATTTCTTCTTATTTGTTATTCTATTTTTCTCACTTTGTTCTTGTTTACAACTTATATTTGTGATCTATTGTATTCTTTTCCATTTTCCTAATTCGTATTCTACAATTTCATACATTCTTTGCACCTTGAAAATACCCTTCCAGATTCAAGGCAATCTAAAAGCTTTTTCCCCTTAAAAGACAGCAACAAATGGCAAAGATACATTGAAAAGTTCTTTAGCTCATGCGTTTGACTTTTTATTTGTTTATGGCAGAGCGAAAACAAAAAAGGAGAAAGAAAAAGTTGCGCTGTCTCGGCACGTGAAACTATTTGGCGCCAGTTTGGTTTCCAATGAAAATGAAATACATTTATTAATGTTGCGCCTGAGCAAATGGTGGCTACCTTTTTTTGTTCGTTTGGAGATGTATCTTGGGGAAAATATGCACATAATTTGGGATGTTCTAAACGAATGTGCGCCTGCACTTGAATGCGAATGCCAACACGAAAATGTGCTTTGGCATTCTTCCCTTTTCTTAGCTTTCCCCCCCCCTCTAGATTTGTCTGTGCGTCTGTGCATAATGTATCTTTTGCTTGGTTGAAAGAAGGAAAAGTTTTTATGCCCTTTGTCTGTTACTTTTTCTGTTTTTCTGTTTCTGTTATTCCCGTCGTCTCTGCTTTGTGGCTTACCGAGCTACTTTAATAATTTAATTAAATTTGCGTCGCTCTCTTTCGCTCACTTTTACTTATATGAGCGGGTCCCGCCGCAAGCTTTGATTGTTATTTAGGCCATTTGGCATAATGAGGCAGCATAATTCTCACATGAAATCTTATTTAGGCACATATTTAGTTGTAGTTGGGTTACGCTATGGGTTTTTCTTATTGAATTACATATGCACATACAAACGTCTTTATATTTGTGAAAATACTGTAAAATCTCAATTCATATCAGACACCCTTTAGATATAATCAAAGTGCCACCACCAAAAGCATCCTTAACGACAAACAATAAAAAAAAAAAGTATCACATTTCACATTTGATTTAGAATTCTTCCAGCAATGTTAACACAAAATTGCAATGGGGAGTTACACACACAGACACAGGCACACACACAAATGTCAAATGTTGTTTGTTGGTTCCACCTGCCAAGTCTAACGACACGCACACGTGTAACACCGCAACGCCCCCGACTGCTTACCTATTCACTTCTACTTTTTGTCCCTCCTAGAAGCAATTTACAACGAGTCACGCCCTTTTATTAAAGCCACTCATCAATTTTAAGTGCCATGCGCTTGACATATTCAGGCAAGCTTAAAGGATTTATTCTGCAAGCAGGGAAAAAGCGTTATGTATTTAGCTATAGCTCTATATATCTGTATATCTGTATATATGTCAGTTACAATTTCGTTGTTTTGGTTATGTGCCTTTTTTTTCACTCTGTCCTCGACAAACAATAAATGTCATTGGCATGCATTTCGAGTGTTGACTGTAACACATTTGCCAGGCCAGCAAGGGAGAAAGATAAAAATGAACGCGAAATGTATCTTGCAGATACAAAAGCGAAATATGGAAAAAGACACAACATACAGAACAGAACAGCCAGTCAATCATACTCATACGTGAAAATATCGATTGAGAACAAACGAACCAACAAATGTGGAGCGTGTCAGTGACAGTATCGTGGTGTTGTTGGTTAATGGGTACAAATGGAACAGTGATCAAAGAAATTGAATTGAAAATGAAATTAAAAATCGTCAAAGAGGGTGAATGTATGTAACCAATCATTACATTTTAGTAGAAGTATTGGATGGTACATAAGAGAGAGGCAATTTACGCCTTTTAATGTATGAGGATGACATAAATTCAGCGTTCTTCAAAACATGATTAATTAACTGGAGGAGTATTCCATCACCATGTGGGGGGCATGGAGGTAAATCTATTGAAATCCAAAATTATGGTCTTCAGAAAAGGTGGTAGATTGGCACTGACAGAGAAGTGGTCATACAAAGGAGAACTCATAGAAACATTCAGAGAATTCGCTCTTTTAAAAAAACACGTAATTAGTTGCAATAATAAAGCCAAAACTAGTGTGAATAGAACGACATTTTTTTAGTCAAACGTGAAATTAATAAGGTTTGGCTTTGTCCAGAAGGCCCAGATCGTTATAATCCACTAGGCCCGTATGAGTCCTTGAGATGTCGAATCGTACAGGCCCATTCGTCGCTGTCGAAAATCTTTGAGAAGTGCCTTATTGTCAGAATACTTGCCTTGGATGAGCTTAGCGAATGCATTCCGCCCTTTCAATTTGGAGTTAGAACAGCGAGACAGTCAGTCTCATAATAAACAGCGTCACAATTAACTCACTTCAAATTGTGAACAACAACAAAGTCAATGCGAATCGGAGCACTGCGCCTAAAAGACGCGCACACAGACGGCGCAACAGGTTCATTTTGGGCGTTCGAGACGCATTGATAACGGTTGTTTTTTATGCTGTTATTGTTGGGCTGCTCCCAAACTTAAATTTCATGCCCACCGCTGCACTATGGGCGATTTGTCGATTTTGGCGGCATAAAGTCTAAAAATAAAGCTAGAGACATAATTTTTTTTTTAAATGTTCGTTATATTTAACTCTAATTTCGGATTTTTTTTTTCGACAATTGGGTCACTCCTTTTTTTCCGCATATGTGTAGGCCGCCACTAATAAGTGCATTTATTTAAGAAAAAATTATAAATGTTCAACTAAAATTGAAACAAAATAAAAAGCTTTATTTTATTATACTTAGACATAATATTAAATAAAAAAGATAACAAATTTTTATTCATATATGTAGTTATATTATTAAAAACTTTACAAATAAGCAGTTAAAAATCTTCCTCATCTAAAACGAACGAATATTCATTGATGTTATCATAATCTTCTTCGTCATCTGTTTCACTATCCATGTTATTATTATTATTAAAATTAAAATTTTCATTATTATTTTCTTCAGATATATAGCATGAACTTATATTTAAGGTTGGAGTTTCCAAAAACGCAATAACTTCTGCAGGAAGTGATTTTTTTTTAAGCAGTTTTGGAGTATTATGTATATTCAAGCTTGAAATTAGAGGGTCGGATGAGTCAATAGATCTATAAAAAAACGTCAGTTATATTATTTAGCCTGCAATTTTTTCTAGCATGGGAACGTCGGTCCATTTTATAGAGTTTGTTGCGTGCCCCTGATGCATTTTCGCCCAGGCACCCAACAGGAACTACAAACTGATCCATAATATCTGATCCGTGAACTATAATCTTGTGAACTGTTGGGGACATTGGGTACCATGGATACGCCTGCATATACAATAAAAATGTATCGTTGCAAAAACTTCGAAATTTGTCTGTGTTTATGGCAAATTCACACGAAATTGCTATTAATAAATGGTGGAATTTATTTAATAGGACCTCGTCAAACAATGTGATTTCTGCAAAAAGTTTGGTATTTGCAAAGATTCGCCTCGCCGTATTACCATCGTTGCTGTTACCAGATCCATTCTGTTTTGGTATGCTAATATGTAATCCCATTTCCTTCCATATTCTTTGTTGGATTTCCTTCTTCCGCGATATCATTTTGTTTTTATTCTCTCCTTTTACGTGCCAAGTTTTAATATCGATTCGATATGATATGTTTAAAACGAATTCCATAAACCTGATCCAGGCGTGTAACGGACTAACGCCGTATTTCAAAGAGTCAGGTTTAGGTTTAAAAATTTTAGAACTGAAATCATTAATGTGCATAAGCGCTTTTGGATTTATAGCACATATAGGACAACATTGCGTAGATTTCGTATTTGTTAAAACATTAAGTACCTTGCCGTCAATCAATGTCATATATGTTTTAAAATTAACAGAAATGTTTGCGCTATGTGATTTAAAATTTTGCAAGTTTGCTACTTGCATATCTAAATTATGCTTTTCTTCTTGGATTTTTGCAATGCTTTCTTTAGCGTATTCAATTTTAATCGGCCTGCAGAAGCGTACAGACTGGGGGCTTTTGTTTACCCAAATTAAACGATTTAAAGAATCCACTAATCTTATTGGAATCATAGTTGCCACGAATAGAGAACTGTCGGAAGAATCGGGTTCATCAAAATCGAATTTCTGTTTATAGGAACTTTGACCGGTCGACCCATCAAATCCATAGCATGCAATAAGTGTGCACTCTGTAACATTTTCCATTTGTTCCAAAACTTCCTTTTGTAAAATTAAAATTCGTTCAGCCGTATGGCTTAGCAAATCCTGCAAAGAAACCTTTGCAACAGATTCTGTAATTTGTACTCCTGTTGGTCTGCACTGCATCTTCGTTTGTTTTATTGCATCATAACCAGGATATATGTCGTTCCCGTACGCCTTATTTAGTTTCTTAGTATTAATATATTGTTGTTTTGTTAGCCCATTTTCCAATATATAGGCTAAGGCTACATTATTTGACATTTTTAAAGGCTCTTTGTTTGACACATTCTTAATTTTTTTTTCTATATTGACTTCCTGCTGCACGCCGACTGCTTCATTATTTTTTCTTTTTCGCGCAGATGTTGAGGCTGCATGCAGAAGTAAAGGAGTTGACAAGTCATTTGCTATGGCAACTTCTAGAGCCATTTTCCTTCTAAGCCTTGACCCGGCCTCTGTATACCCTAATTTTGGGCGTCCTATTTTGGAAGGTGATGAATTTTTGGAATCCTCCATATCGATTCGTATTTCAAAACTTTTTGAAAACCATTCTGAGTAAATCGACTTAATTTTATCCAGATCTGCGTGATGTTTGCGTAAATACCGTTTAATATGTTTTACAAAAATTTATACTTTGGCTTCTATTGTATTCATGTGCGATATGCTCAAATCATCTTTATTTATTTTTGTTAAAATAAACGACGTTACAGCGCTTGCGTTACGATTGTTGCCGTTCCAAATATCGGCAAGCTCGCTGTTGGTAATCGCAACAACAACTACAAGTGCATTTTTTGTATAAACGGGGGAAAACGGGGAAATGAGATTTTTACCAAATGAAAATAGACATTTAAGTTAGTAACTTGCCATTATTAGTTGCCTGCTCTGGCTTGCTCTTGATATAGAAATACTTCACGGAACACGATTACAATTGCTAAAATTTTAGTTCAAATACAACCAACAACAACACTGGACAAAAACAACAACACAAATATTTATGTACTTTTGCCATAACATACAGATTATATATACCTTGATCTTTGTTTTCCATACTAAATATATATATTAAACTGCATAAAAACATACGCACACTGATCAATTGCAGAAGTAAAATTTTCGCGGTAACTTTTACAATCGAAAGCTGCTTGCCATCAGCTGACTTTAAGAGGCTGCCACATAAAGAGAGTTGCCACCCAGCAAAAAACAAAAATTTTTTTAAGCTTCCTGAAGTGTTTACTATTAATAAATAACAAGGTTTTTTTAATATTCTACCATACATTTTTTGACTTAATGCCACTTTTTTGGGAAAATCGCCCAATGTGCGCTGGTTGAGAAGGTCGCACAGAATGCCAGAACAGTTAAACAGAATAACTAACGTTAGCCTTGTAGGGTACTATGACTACGTCGTGGCAGTATTTGTCGACGTAAAGCAAGCGTTCGATCGTGTGTGGCATGAAGGATTGCTGTGCCAGATAAAGAATCTTCTCCCACCACAGCTCTTTGATCTGGTGCGCAGCTTCCTTACTGACAGGATGTTTTCCGTCGGCCTTCGATGGAGCTGAATCGTGTACAAGAACTATACGTGCAGGAGTGAAACAGGGGATCAACCATGGACATGCCCACTGGAATTAACACTCCCAGGAATGACCCACAGAACGTTTTTCTTGGCATCTTTGCTAATGACATGGCCATTTTGGACAAACATCCCTGTGTCTACAGCGCCACGTATGTTTTGCAGCAAGACATGTACCAGATGGGCAAGGCGCTGGAATATTGGTATCAATCAAGCACCTACACGTTAAGGAGAGACGACTGCCCCGGAGTTTTCATGGAAGATCAACTTCTTGCCCCCATCATCAAGGAGACAGGTACCTTGGGAGAGTACTTTGACAGGCGCCTGACTTTTGGCTTGCACATAAACCAGCTTACAAAATTGCTTTATAGAAGAGCTGCTCAATTGGGATAGCTGCTAAACAGCAGAAATAAACTGTCCAAAGTACCGTCAGACCAAAGACAAAGCAATCATTGCACTCGGATGGAGATAAGGCCTGCATGTTTTTGGTACTATAACTACAGCGCACCTACACAAGATGCGTTTCCTCCAAGCCAGAGTACTGTAAGACCAAAGACCCTAGAACACACAGATGCGTAACGCAGTGTAACAAAATGTCACAAGGTAGAGAGTTTTTTTGTCACTTGAATGTGTATATTTTTCTGTGCAAGCGGCGAAAACGCAAAGACAAAAGCAAACAAGCGACTTGCCGTTAATCCTTTTCTTCGTTTTGTCTTTGGCCTTCAAAATTGGGCTTACTCAGGGTATGGAAGGGCATATCAGACTATCGGAAGTATATGAATACATTTATTAATGATCCCTAAATAAATTATTGCTTTTGAGATAATTATAAAATTCTATCTCATAGGGCCATCACACGAACGACCTGTCCAAGCCCCTTATTTTAAAATTCTAGAATATTCTTATAGTTTTAATCCTTGCTCAAATGTGAATGCAAACTTCTTCGTTTGGCGTCGGCAAAACTGTTTTTGGTGGCCTGCAAGTCGCACATGTGCGCTGAAGAGAAACGAATACACACACAGCGCATACTAATGTAAAATCGAAAGTCCACATCGAAAATCCACGCTAAAAATTTTGACTGACATTCACTTCAATGGCCGTTACGCACCTTTGTGTTTATCCGGAGCGCCCTGGCACATGTGCACGAGAAGACTGGAACAGGAACTAAATGTCCCAGTGATGGGCGACGTGTTATTGTCAAACGATCTGCCGACTACATTGAGAGAGACTCGGAGGACACCCAAATATCGGCTAGCAAAGCATCTACCTTCGCAGAAAATGGATAAATGGTGTCAGAGCCAGAGAAGACTTTAGAGAATCCTTCGTCTCCGTCTACAATTTGCGGAACTGCACTGAAATAATAAATAAATGTAAATAATGGGGCGTTTTATACTGGACATGGTTATACCTCTGGAGTATCCATTCTAACACGTAAAATTGAGATATAAGATTATAATAAATAAAATACAATTAAAGAAAAATTAAAAAAATAATGCTAATAAGCAGGCAAAGTCCCACATGTATACACTTGGTACACGTCTAGCAGACTGAGGTTTACTTTTTATTTCTGTCCAATGTAACCCTCAAACGCCTGCTTTGTTCTTATTTTCTAACTAGCATACTATGATCTAATTTGGCAGCCACGTCTGACTTAAAATATTATAAAAACTAAAAAGAAAGTCAGTCAAGTCCGACTATAATATACTTTGTAATATACTGCGGCAGCGAACTTTCTTTTGGTCATACGATCTAAAAACTTATCCAGCACATCGTAAGTTACTAATGTTAAGTGACAAAAAAAAAGCACCCCGAGTTATGCATTGGCACTACACGCGGGCCTGTTCGATGCACACCTATATTCTCTATATCTGCATCTTGGCTATATCGGACAAGGTTTGCATAAGTTCGATGGCCCGAATTAAACTCGATTTCAAGAGAGAAATTTTTGAAAATTAAAGAACGAATAGATTCTTTTTAAGAGCGTTCGTACTTAAATTATTCGTTCTACTTGTTTCTTAGTGTAGTTGCCACAAAAACAGGTGTTCCGAAAATGGGTTTAAGGGGAAAATATCATTTTATTTTGGCTTTTCTTAGTGGGTTTAAGGAGAAAATATCATTTTGTTTTGGCCTTTTGGTTTTAATGTATTTTTCATTTGTTTTTTCACGCCGAATTTTAGAGTTGCAAACATTCGTACATATAAGTACATTATGTAGGTTTTTTCCATTTGCCTAAAGCCATTTGAGATTGTGTGGGATGAGTTAATGTTATTGTGTGTGTTTGCGCGCATTGTGTATGCCTTTCTCCCTGCGGCAAGTTTTCATGTCTCAATTGTTGTGCAATTTGCTGGGATGTGATTTTTCAAGTACAGATCTAAATGTTGCCCTGACCAAAGCAATTTGCATGTGAAACGAGGCTGACGATGATGATGATGATGTTAATGTTGATGGCGCTGAACTCTACGCACTTTCGCAGGAAATGTCAGTCAGGTCCCAAAACCCAGCACCACCGACGACCCCTTCTTCTTCTTCTCCATGCTACATAAATCACATTTAAATGAACTGAAGCGTGCTGACTTTATGGCTCTGACTCCGCAATTGTTTGGTAATCGTTTTGACCAAATATTTCATATAAATATACAAAAAAAAAAAAAGTGAAATGGTTTTGCCGGCATTTTATGCCATTGTTTGAGTGGAATTTTCTTTTTCTGCTGCGCCGCCTGTTTAATTCAGTTTCTACTTTTTTGCATTGTTTTTCCACACACACCGACACTCTGAGAGAGATAGATAGAGCCAAAGAGATAGACACAATGCCACCACCGAATCCGATTTGTGCGGATTTATGTTTTTTAAGCCAACTTTATATATATATTTTGGTGTTGGGGCTGTCTGACAAATTTTTAAATAAATGAAATGAGACAGGAAACCAGAAATAAAATCGTGCAATTATATTTTTGACTGTAGATAAGACTGATTTGTAACGAGGCCACAGGTCCAGACATTCCCTGCCAAATAAAAGGAAAATGCAGAGGGTATAAATATGCTTTCCCTATAAATACAGATTTTCATCAATTTGAAACTATTTGGAAATGGAAACCCCTTTGTTTGTTGTACCCTTGCAAAGGGTATTATAAGAAGTTTGCAACGCATAGACGTATTCATTTCCGACCCCATAAACTATATATAATATATTCTTGATCAGGGCGATTAGCTGAGTCGATTTAGCTTTGTCCGTCTGTCTGTCGCAAACTAGTTTCTCAGTTTTAAAGCTATCGAACTAAAATTTTACACAGAGTCTTCTTTTTAGTGCACGCTGCTAATATGTCGGAACCGAACGGATCGGATGACTATGTCTTATGGCTGTCATAGATACCATCGTTCGGAAAATGGGTCTTAGTGAGAAAAACTTTTTTGTTTTAATGGTTAGCGTACTTAAAGTCGGCCATTATTGTTATTATATGCTTTCAAACAGATTTGCAAATTTTGGTCAAAATCTAATGACTATATCTTATAGCTGTCATAGGACCGATCGTTCGGAAAATGGGTCTTATCGAGAAAAACTTTTTTGTTTTTAATGTCAGCGTCCTTATACTCGGCCATTATTCCTATTACATGCTTTCAAACAGATTTGCAAACTTTGGTCAAAATCGGATTACTATATCTTATAGCTGTCATAGGACCGATCGGTCGGAAAATGGGTCTTATTGAGAAAAACTTTTTTGTTTAGAAGTAAATCGTTCTTAAGTTCGGTGATTATGAATATTAAACGCTTTCAAACTAATTTGAAAAAGTTGATCGACATCGGGTGACTATATCTTATGGTTGCCATAGAACCGATTGATCGAAATATGGGTCTTAGTAAGAAATTTTGTTTTGTTTTTAATGTTAGCGTCTTTAAACTCGCTCGATTACTATTTTATACGCTTTCAAATAGATTCGCAAAATTTGGTCGAAATCGGATGACTATATCTTAAGACTGCCATGGAACCGATCGGTCGGAAAGTAGGTCTTAGTGAGAGAAAGTTTTTTTTTATCATTTTATCGTTCTAAACAGAATCGCAAAATTTGTTCGAAATCTGATTAGGATAGGTCGGAAGTAAGAAAAATTTTTGATTTAGACTCTTCACACGACTTGGCGTCAATAAATTGTCAATTAGCACAGGGATAATAGTCTCAACAGAGATCAAAATGGATGGATCTTCAGGCAGGGATACTGGGCTAGCTCTGGCTACCACTGCAAGGCTATTTTGAACTGAATTTATTTGAGCTAGAGAGATTTTGGTTAGACCGTCGATAAATTCATGTTCTATCAGGAAGTAAAAGGTTCGAATCTTCGCAAGGCAGCTATGATAAATGGGGAAGGTTTAAATCTCCAAGCACTATGAATTGATCGGAGTGTCCTAATGCAGACATCACGAGATGAATTACAGAAAGGTGGTACAAATAGACTGTTAAATCCGATCTAGGAAGAATATATTTCCTAAAAGTGAAATCAAATGCGGAAGGCTTAGACAAAGTTAGTCCAAATATCTTGAAAAAATTAATTCCTATGCTTCTTGATCATATCACCTATATATTTAATACGATTTTCCCAACCTCTGTATTTTCTGATTGTTGGAAAGTTGCTAAAATTATACCCATTCCAAAAGATAAAAACGAGTTCAGACTTCCTTTTTTGGCAAAACTGTTTGAACAACTAATGGCCAAACAGATTCAGACATTTCTCTCATCCAATTCTTTGTTAAGCCAACTACAATCTGGTTATCAAAAGTACAGAAGCTGCACTACAGCTATTTTAAAGATAGTAGAAGATATCCGAAGGCAGACGGACAATAAGAATGTTACATTATTAGCCTTACTGGATTTCAGCATGGCATTTGATACTGTTGAACACAATATATTAAGTACCAAGCTTAAAAATCTCTACAATTTTTCCTCAACTGCAACGCGTCTAATTAAGTCCTATTTGTGAGACAGAAACAAAGCAGTGGTCTTGGGGTCTTGTATGTCAGGTTTCTTACGTTTGACTCGCGGTGTTCCTAACGGTTCAGTCCTTGGGCCCTTACTCTTCTCTGTGTATATCAACTACCTTCCTGACTGTCTTATAGACTGTGATGTCCATTTGTATGCGGATGATGTACAACTTTATGTAAGTCGACCGTTACGTGAAATACATGATTGTGTTAGAATTTGTATAAGAGATCGTGTGGAAATTGGCGTGTGGGCTAAAGCGAATGGATTGGGGCTAAATCCTAAAAAGTCGAAATGTTTGGTAATTTACAGTAAGGCTTTTAATATTTGTAATCTACAATGTTCCTCTGGAATACGTTAAGCATACCATTAATCTGGGAATCCAATTTAATAATACCCTAACGTGGAGCGACCACATTACGAAAGTTTCCGGTTAAACATTAACATGGTTAAGCTGTCAGTTACTCAAAAACTCATTCCTCTTCATCTAAGGCTTTTGGTCCCTAAAACATGTCTCAGCCCGACTCTAAATTAAGGTGTGGAAATATTTGGTATTAGTGATGCAAGCAGTATGCAAAGGCTAAAGGTGACATTTAACTCCATAGAGACCATATCACGCACTTTCCTAATCAAATTCTTGGCCTAGATTTAGGGCCGTTTTCTCATGTTGGTGTTTTTGCAAATCTAAGTGGATTTGCTGCATTTGCTTTGCTCATGTTCAATGCTAACCATCTAGATAAATTTCGTAGCAATCTACTTCATCCTCATTGACTTCAAAACCATCTTCATGCTTATGCAAATTAAGTATTTTTATGTATCCGCGCATATGGTCACACTAAATAATATTTGAAAACAAAAAAACAACTGCTGCTAAAAACAGTAAAGTCTGAATTGTTATTAAGTAAACCAAAAATGGAAAATATTGGATGTGCCTTTAATATACAAGAACACCTGCAGACATTGCTGATATTACAGATGCACATTCTGATTCCCCTAGTTCATGGCTTAAGCTAAGTTAACACATCAAAATAATTTGGCTAAATTTTTATAAAAATAGCCATGATTAAAGATTTTACAAGATTAAAAACTTAAACTATGGTTCCATAAGCAAATAATTTGATGAAATATGGCCAAAAAGTTCCACAATTTGGCCTATATAGCCCAATTTTCATGAAAATTTGTCCAAATTATTTGCTTGTGTGAACATAGCTTTCGACCTACTGCTTAATCTCCCATCATAGCAACAAGTCGTTCCAAAAGAAAAACCTTCTCTTTCTCTGTAAAATTCTTGCTTTAATTTTTAAAATTGGCGCGCAATAAAAAAACAATAATCAGCCGAGTGCAGAGGTGCTGCCAACCTAGTATTATACCATTCCAGCCCTCCCGGTGTGACCGTGGCGCAAATGCCCGAATTTATAATCAACCTACATGAGACAACCAATTGCACAAAAACCACCTAGTTGCAAAATCTAGATGGATTTCGATTTCATCAAAAACATGAACATGAGAAAACGGTCCTTAGAGTCGTGGATCAGACTCCGTACTTTGTTATGAGTCCATAAGATTCTAACGACAAAAGAGCCTGACTATTTATTTCAAAATATACAACTTGCTGTGTCAACACGAACGAAAAACATAGTTGGCAGCGTGTAAACCTGGCCAGCTCAGAAAAACACTTTATCATTCAATCTGCCCGCGAATTACCTGCCTTATAACATAAAAACTATTGGGAACGCAACGCATTTTAAATCTCAGTTAACTAATCATCTCAAAAGACATACGGCCCTGTTCTGAATTCCGAGTCGGTTCTCGTGTAAACGTTTGCAAGTGGAATTCCAATTAAACAATGTTACATGGAAGTTGCCAATCATATCTATGGTTACTAGATCCAGTTAAAGGAAAATCGGAATTGCTTAAGCAATTGAAACCGATTGCTCAATGTCAAGTGGAATCAATTCGTCAAAAAGAGACGAACTTATCTAGTAACCACAGATTTTCTTCGCACCTTCCATATCAATTTGTAAATTTTAAATAAGAAAAAGTTACGATTACATGAAAACCGACTCGGAATTCGGAACGGCCGATAGATTTTATAAACGTTTTTGAAAAAAGTTGAGTATTGTATTAGTTTTGTTAGGATTATGTTTTATGTATTTTATATTTTATATTTCATACTTCTTTTATATATTTTGTATTCCATTATCTCTTGTGATCTCTCTTACTACGTTTATACACACAAAATTTATTTTGATTAATGCCCTTTAAAGTATGCAATGCTTTTAATAAGTAATGATTCAGAATAATATTTATTTTATATTTGGCTTAACACAAGATTATATTGTAATTCTATTAAGTGGTCCGACAATCTGGATGAATTTACAGTGTGTATTATGTATGACGCTGCCATAACTGGCTTTCAATGTTTGCGTTCTAATAGAACATTTTATGAGGAAATATAGTTTGCATACTTTGAAGGGCATTAATCATGATAAATTTTGTGTGTATAAACGTTGTATCTGATTTTGTGACCGATGCACTAATTTTTAGTATTTTTAGGATAAAACTGAAATAAAATTAAATAAAATAAGAGCAAGTCTAGAAGATATTTGCTTTACCAGGGCAGACTTTGACCGCAATAAACTCGATGTCATGAGCAACTGTGGACGAAAATTTCATAATCAAAAACGGAAGAATTCAGCCAGGTTTCAGCTAAAGCAATATCATTGGCGTCGAATGAGGCACTATTAGTGTGAAGTTGACATACTGCGGACATTCTGGTAGTGTATGGAAAAGATAGAATTTAGTTTTTTAAGTTGCAGGACTTCTAAATTCATGTACAAAAGTATACTCCTGCCAGAGTGCAGGTTCAAGTGCTCTAGAAAGAAGTGTTTCAGGAAGAAAAATTTTAAAAGTATAAATTTTACGTTTATAATTAAACTTATATTTCGGTACTGAGATAACTGCAGGTTCGGTTTGAAGATTAAGATGTAGTTGGTTTTTGACCTCTTCTACTGTAGCATCGGGCAAGAGCCTGGAGACGAAAATAGCTAAATGCTCTACATAGCAATCCAGAAGATTGCGAGGGCCATGCCAAGGCCTTCAGTGGTCTCAGAACAGAACTTGCAGGGGCATCATTGGTAGCAGCAGTATTGTTATTTTTACTGTTTGCAACGATGACACCATATTTATGGGAAATATTATTACTGGCTGCATCACAGACACCAACTGTAGAAGAAGTAGCAGCAGAGAGATTTTCATCAAGATCACCTGCATTGTTTCATGCATTGTGATCATTGGTAGAAATCGGCTCAACAGCGGTTCAAGGGTATAAAAACTTCGGTATAGACGAAATAAGCTTGGCCTTCTCGTTTTCAAAATGCTAATTAATCTTTTTGATATGCGGTTCAACAATATCCCAATTGATATTCGTAACAAGCCCACATGTTCTTTTCATTTTTTTGCCTTAACTTTTTGGTCAAATATGTTCACTGAGTCTGGTCAAAAGTTTGCATTTCCTTTTTATTATTTTTTTTTTTTTAAGCTTACTTTTATTGTAGTTCATGACCCAAAATGCTAGTCAAGCTTGAAAGTTACGAGAATTTCTGTTTAATTTATTGTTGTTTTCATTTTCATTTTGCTACTGAACAATCAGTCTGGTTGAGTGCGTGTCTATGATTTGGCAAAAGAAAACTAGGTAAAAACATTTTGTCTGTTTTGTTTTCTATGAATTTTGCATTATGTGGTAATTATGTGTGTCTGGTCAAAAATTTCGGCATCATGAAATTTTAATTGAATTGAATTTTTTTTGTTTGTGCAATATGAGAATGAAGCGGCTGCTGTTGAAACGCTCTTCAAAATGTTATACTGTGCCGGGTTTTGCCTTTTTTGATTCTCCAAAATTTGGTTGATTTTATGCGGTTGATGTTTCAGGCCCTGAGTTTTCAAGTGCCTGAAATTAATACTTTGGTTATTTAGGGGTTAATTTATGGGGTGGCCAGCTACATTACAAGCAACAAAAAGGGGTTGCAATTGATTTTTAATCCGTTTAGTTATTTGAGGTTTTCAAATATACAACAAACTTCACTTCCCAACATATGGCAACGGAGAATAGGCGAGGTTTTGGAGAAGTGGGTTACATTATTGCACAATGCACAAAGCTTTTAACATTTATTACTTAATACAATTTTATTTTCCACACCATTTGTGCAATGTGTGTGCGCGCTACTTTGCTCTGTTGCCATTGTTGGTATGGTCTGGTCTGGTCTGGTCTGGTCTGGTCTGGCCTGGCCTGGTTGTAAACGACAATGAGAAAAACCGTCCCAAGAGCACACCACAAAAACGACATCATGCAGGAAAATGTTCCGTCGACAACTTTTGTTTAATTTTCACATTAAACACATTTTATGGTTGACTTTACCAGGACGCGGGAGCCATTTTAATAACTTGACCATGTTAATGATGATTATAGAATTTTAACAATTATTATTAATGAAGATAAGTTGTTTGTTAAGCATTTGCTGCTTTTAATTATAATTAAACCATTCTGTGTAGCTGCTGAAATGATGATTAGTCAAATTGCATTACCGTCTTTTATCTGGCATTTTCACATTATTCTAATTTAAGTGGCTATGCACTTCTGGAAAGGCTGCCAGACGCTAGCTAAGAAAAAAGTGAAATGATGTAGGAAATTGCTTGTCGCCTCTCAAGCGTTAAGATTTTGTATACACATGTTTATTTAGTGCAGGGTATTAAAGAGTGTTTATGATTTGAGCAAAGCTAAAGTCGAAATTTTCTATAACGAAATGGCTAGACATTTGGATTTATAAATATCAGCTCGCTAAAACTAACACAACATTTTTTGTGTAAAATTAATCAATATGATCCACTTTCGGTTGGGATTGAACCAATATTTTGTTTTGTATTGAAATGTATATTTTTTTGATATTCTAGTTAGAGTAGCCGATTTTGCACTTTCCTACCTTTTTAGGTCGACTTTTTTTTTTTTTAATTTCAAATAATAATTCCATTTCCAAAAGTAATTGCCAAATTACGTTCTCTAACAGTACGCAAAGTGAAAATTTCTTTAATTCTGCGATCTATTTATAAACTTTAAGTGTATTTTATAGGGATGTAAACCGTTCGGGAGTTAAGACTGGTTCGGTTTAGTGGTTCGTGAAGGTTTTAAACCCAAGGCTCGGCTATGGTTAAACCAAACCGCGGTTTCAGTTCGGTTCAGAGGTTTACTTTCAATTTTCAAGCATTATTTGCTCAATAGCTGTTTTCGCTCAACCAAAGAGAGCATTTTTCGTTTCTATTTTGCTCATGTGCCGCGAATCGAGTTGCAAAGTGTCTTTTACGTATGTACGTAAGTGTCTTTTCAGTATGTAAGCGTGGTTGTGCGTATATACATTAGGCATTTGACTAAATTTTAGTAACAAATTTTCATGGTACTACACAACGGAGGCTACCAAAGGAGTAATAAATATGCATATCATAGGTCATTTCCGCAAAAAAAAACCTTGCGCAGGTCAAAGTCTGAAATCTAGGATTTATGGGATTGTGAAAATTTTAATTTTTCCATCACATTTTGCATGAATGGGTTAAAAGTATTAACAAATAGCAATAGGTGTAAGTGACAGCAATAAACTATTGCCTACAGAATCTTTACTCATAACAGAAATGAAACAATAATTCACAACAAATCAACTTTTGTTTAGAAATAACTATCGTAGAGCTTTTTGATGTAAATATAGACGAAATATTCATATCGTAAAAGACAGAGGCGTCGCGAGAACATTTGACCTATCTAGGAGGAGTATTTTTAAAGTTAATCCTCCCCTAGATTTCACACTTTGACTTGATTTATGCGTCAAGTTTTTCCTCGTAAATTTCCCAAGATACGAACGAAAAGTCAGCTTCCCTCATTTCCGCTCTTATGTATCTAGTGCAATGTTTGTCAACAAGAGCGAGGCCAAAAAGTGAGAGTGTATTGGTGTGCGAAAATAGAGCGATGCAAATCAGCTCTGACCTACTTCATTGACCGCTGGCCAGCGACTGGATAACTGTTTGCTCTCTTGCCACAAGCCGCATGTTGAGTTAGCCTTGTGTCGGTGTGAATAATGAAATGTGTTCGGTCCCTTCGTGTCATGCTTGTCAATCGCTGATCTAGTGCCAATCAAGTTAAAAACTGTGGCTTGAAAAAAGTTAAGAGAGAGCAATTACATTCGGAATTGAGCACAGGATATCGAAACCGATGCAAAATTTCGTTCGATTTACTTCTTATGTAAACAATTTTTGGGTAATTTTTGAATTTGTCAGCCTCATGGAAGTGGATGTTTTTAATTTCGGGTCAAAAACTTAAAAAAGGCGGATTTTCAGACAAACATTAAAAAAAATCTATTTTTGCTTTAAAGCGTCAAAAATAGTGGGGTTCCCATACAATTTTTGGAAAACTCGGTTTAATGAACAGTTCTTCTGATTTCCGAAAATTATTTAAACTTTTCTGATGGGTCTGTTTAGACGGCTCGAGGTCAATGTTTTTTTTACATGTTTATAAAAAAACAAACACAAGATTTTGATTTTCCAATATATTTCGAACCATTTCGAGACTCGTCTTCAGGGAAAAAAGCATAGAGTCCGCTTTGGCAACTGTGGAGTGTTTTCTTGAAGTTGCAAGGAAGTTTCAAAGAATCGGGTGGATAGTTTAACCACCTCCTGGATACTCACCGGTTTTGTAGTACATACTTACATAGTACATACTACATTGCTATTGCAGATGTGCCCATTACGAGTTCTTTCCAAAAATGAAATTTTATGAATTTTTTTTAGTATCATTCGATGTGGCTGCAATTACATGCGTTGTGAAAAGGGAATAGATCTTTTTGAGAACAAATTGCTCCCTGAATAATTATAAAAATTCCGTTTTTTACAGCTACATTCGTTAGAGATTTCAGATTAATAAAGATAAATCCAAATGGCCACAAACTAAACAGCGTGTCCGCAATTTCAGCTTATTCCACCAGTTAACTCTTAACTGATTGTCCTTGCCTCATACATCTTGCTAGGCAAGAGATGCATATTTTGTAAGAAAAGAAAACTGAGAAAAAAAGAACTTGATTCAATTACTTAGCGACATTCACTTGAAGCCAACAGTTAAAATTAATGGCGGCTTGAGTGCACACGCAGGATTTACTAGTAATTTACTGCTCACAAACACACACACTGCGCACACAAGCATACTAACTAATGCCAGGGCAACTTTTTGCATACCACTTTGACATTTTACTGCAGCTTTTGTATGCAGTTTGTCGGTTCTGAGGTTGCTTCGTAGCGCTGGGTTAATGTGCCTGCAGCTGAAAATTCTGTCCTGACAGTAGGAGACAAAAGACTGTCGCTTCGCCTTGCCTCGTCGTGACGTAGCAGCCAGTTACCATGCTCGTCTCACCCATTGAAAAAATCTAATGAATTAAAATCTGAAATGAATTAGTTTTTTTCCCCAGCTACACAGATTTTATGGCCGTTGGCAGTTTGTTGTTGTGTTAGTGTCTGTATGTGCTGCTGGTGTGTGTGTGTGAAGATCAAAGGAAAATTCCAAATGAAAAGACAGACAGACAAAAAGGGAACCTTTGGCAAAAGTGACCAGACAAGAATAAAACGGTAATTGGGATGTCACTTCTAGGTGGGTGAAAAATTTTGTTTGTAAAAACCTATAATTAATTTTGATTGGAAATATGCAATGGGATGATTTAGGTACTTTTTTTAAATCACAAAATTATACAAATATATTATTAAAATATATCAATAAAGTAGAGTGTGTTCTACATGCAAAAAAAGTAATCAAAATGACACTATTTAGTCATCAATTTGAAACTATTGGTTATCAAATTCTCTTTAATACTCCAACTACCAAGATGATATATTCGAAAAAATAAAAATGATATTTCGAGGATATCAAATTAATACTAACTTGTATCAGTTATTCTGTATGTATACTTCTTTGTATACATTTTGTAATATCAATTTGAAACTAGTTGTCAAAATTTTAGTATCATTTTAATACTAACTTTTATCAATTTAATATTTTTTCCATCAATTTTGTAGAATCAATTCAAAAAAAAATTCAAAAAACTTTTTACCTTTATTTTAAACTCTTGCAATCTGTCTTTTACTTACACTAATGAAATGAAATCGTCAGGTAAGGACACCCCACTATGGGAAACATTGTTCTCCCACTCTTCATACTCCATGTCCACGCGGATGTTGTTTAATTAGAAGTCATTGTAATGGTGTGCCTCATGCTGAAACCCATACATGTAGATCTATACGCCTTCGCAGAAACCGTGAGTGAAAAACACGAAAAACGCCTCTTCTGCAGCTTTTTTCGTTTCAAACCTCTCACATTGTGCGTCATCTTGCAAAGCACAGAAACAGCCACAGCAGCTTTGTAGTATCTGTATATGTTCTGTCTAAAGATTTACATTCATCTGTTTGCAAAAAAACGATTACAACAACATATATACATACAGAGGCAAGCAAAAGTGAGTGAATGTTCACGACACTGACTTCGTCATTCATAAAAACAAAACCATACAAGCAAATCAAAACTTTTGTTTATTTTATTCGTTATAAATAGGAGTAAAGCAACAATAATAAATGAGATGAATTCAAAGAGTTTGACAGATAAATCCTAAATAACCCGTATAAACTCGTTTTTGCACGTTTCTAGAAAATTAAATAACTAAACCAATTTCAATATTTTGTCCATAGACCCTTATTAGAATTAACTTGATTTACGCGGTTTGGCATGCTCTATACCAGAGATGGGCGCGTCGCGACGTTCACAATGCACAAGAGGCAGCGCTGCCTTCGTGTGCATTGTGAACGTCGCGACGCGCCCATCTCTGCTCTATACCAAATTTTCAATAACATCATTAGGAATTCGATTCTATTCAGCTTTTACACGCACCCAAAGATTTCCCATATTTGTTGCCCGAATCGTCTTTACACGATTGACCAAAGATTTTGAATCAGATTGAGGCCGGGACTTTGTGCTGGCAATCAATGGAAAATGTTGTTTCCCAATCCATTCCAATTGTAAGTTGCTTCGGATCACCATCTTGTTGAAAATCAGTTTCTTTTTCGGAATAAGCACATTTCTCCATAAAATTGGGAAGATGGGTCTGCAGAATAAGTTCTAAGGTTCTAAACATGTAAAGCATCCCCAAACCTTTATTTTTCCGCCGCCAAGTTTGACAGTTGGCTTCACATGGTGTCTTTGAAGACGTTCCACGGGTCTACGCCAGCAGAATTGCTTTCCATCTGACTGAAAATTTTAAAATTTGGACTCATCAAACCAGAGAACACTTTTCCAATCATCATTCGTCAAATTTTTGAGCTCCTTTGCAAATTTCAAACGCGCTTTAATATTATCAGACAATGCAGGTTTCCTTTTTTTAAACAGTTGAAGCATATCGGATGTCATGGAGCGCTTTTCTAGCAGTCCATTTGCTAACATTTTTGTTAATTACCAGAGAATTTGAATATCTTTAGTCGAGAATCTAAGTCTGTTAATAATTTTTTGCGACCTTTGAATTGGGGTTTGGGAGTCATATTTCAGCTGCGATCACCGCCGATTTGCTAATACCAAGCCTCTTTAAAATATGTTAGAAATTGATCAAATCTGTATAATCAAGAAGAACATGATAAGAACAAACATACCAGTAAATCTGCGAAATTTCTGCTGATAAGAGAAGTGGGAGGGCGAAAAAAGGTGCAATTCATGAAACGTCCAAAAATGAGTTTATGCGGTTTATTTTCGTTTTTTCTTGCAAATTCTTTGAATTTATCGCATTTACTTGCACTAAAATCAAAACACTAAATGAGTCACATCAAACATCGCCAGCTACTACATTCGGCTTGTTTAGTTTCATATGAGAGCATGCATTTTTTTTTGAATTTTCTAGCTAACATTCGTTGACATTACAAATTTGTTAGTATCAAATTAATACTTAAGCGTATCAAATTAATACTTAAGCGTATCAAATTAATACTTAAGCGTATCAAATTAATATTCTAAATATCCAATTAACACTCAAAATATCAATTTGATATTCTCTAGGTTTATATTGATACAAAAAAAAAAAAAAGATATTAGTTTCAGTTTTAATTTGAGGCAAAGCGTATCAAATTGATATTGATACAAATATTTTTTGGGTGTAGATTTCCTTCAGACTTTTTGACAATTTTTATTTTAAGTCAAAGCTTACCAACAAGTTTCAGAAATCTTTCGAAATGTACTTACTCATACAACCTTCTTTTCAGTTTCACTTACACAAAAATTTTGTGATTTAAATTTGGTTTCGGACCAGATCTGGTCCCAAAACACCCAATTCTTTTGTAAAGTGAAGCTTTATAGAGCATAAAATTGTCTTGTCAAGGTATGAAAGTTTTCCTATCCTTAGTTAATTTTTATCTGACTTGAAAATTGTTTGTGAAAATATTTCACCTTTTTCCCCAAATTCACTTTTTGCTATTCTAAACTATTTATACACATACACAACTGCCTCCAATTTGACCCATTTTTTTCCCTTCAACCATTTACAATTTATTTTTATTAACTAACCATAATAATTTGTGCATTTTGCAATTGCCAATTCTTGACAACGCTCGCTACATTGATAATTCCACCCAGCAACAAACATTTAAAGTCAATTAGTCGTTTATAACACTTAATTCAAGTCACTACCCACGCAACCCACCCGACTGCGTGCGTTCAACTCTGGGGTGGGTCGAAAATAATAACCCATAATTATATTATTTAATGTTCATTTTGCTGCACATTCCAGTCAGGAACAGAAAATGTGCAACAACAACCAAACAATATTTGTAGTTTTCTCTGCACACAACTTAAAAATGTGGAGATTTCACATTTTGGCTTTTTGCAATTATAACAAAATTTCTATTATGATTTGGTGTTTGTGTGCGTAGCGTTAATTAGACGTGACAGCAAAACAACAGACAAACCAAAACTCTGAAATGTAAAACAAAATTAACAAAATGCAAAAAACAAATGGTTACACAACATTTAAATGAATTTATTTGTGCATAAAAATGCATTTTATTGGAAACAAAATATTTAAATGTGCATGGGAATTTTAATGAGGCTCTGGGTATTCTAATGGAATTGGGTTTTGTGTGCAAAAGGTGGGTAGGTTGGTAATTGTTTGCTTTGGGGTGTGTCTGCAATGAAATGAACAAAATGTGGTTGAATTTGGATTTTCAGCAGAAAATTTGCGAAAAATAGAAATAGACCCTGACATTCTTAGCCAATCGATTTAGCTTCAAATCAACTTTTCAATTTCGCAAATTGCTTATTTTGCAAACATTTCTACCACAATTCATATGGCCAATGGTAAATATTTTTTTTTTTTTTGTTTCATTGGAATTTGCACCTTTTTAACGTACATTTTGTGACATTTTCTTTTAGAGCTGCTGCTTTTATCCCTGCATTTGGACAAGCGTCAAGTTAGCATTAAATTCTTTTTTTTTCCTTTTTTAATGTTTTTGGTCGAGATAAATGCACATTTAAATGTTGACAAGCGCTTGAACGGATTAGAGTTGAAAATATATAAAAAAAATAAAAGTGTTGGTCTTTTTAAGCTACACATATCAAAATGTTGCGCTGTAAAGGGAAAATAAAATTAAAGAACAAAGTGTAAAAAAGTGCGTTGTACCCCACACCTGATTTGTAAACTGCTTGATCACTTCTACTTCTATATTTACAATGTCTCTACGGTTTGTCTAAACTATAATGTCCGTCCATTGCATGCTCTCTTCGTCTTCCATTTTTGTACAGTGTGACCATCACTCGATTAAATATCAATCTCTCGAAGTAAATAGAAGAGTTCCTCTCTTGATTACAACTAGTTGTGGACTTTGAGGTACCTCTTGCTAAGAACTTGTGTTGCCTCTAGTTGAGGACTTTGATTGATATCGGTATGAGAGCTCTGACTTAACCCGTATTAATTAGAAAGTTATATAGATAGTAGAGAGCAGCACGAGTGATTACGATATCGTATGACTACAGGTAAAAAGTAATCATTTTTGAGTACTATGATGCGGATTAGGTAATCATGTAATCGTTTGTATTATTACAATTATTTCTGATTACTTTTCGTGAGTATTTTATTAAAGTTGTTAAGTAAAAAGTAATATCATAAAAATAATACAAAATCTAACGAGACTGCAAGATTAGAATCTTTAAGTTAACTTTATTCTTCAGCTCGCCATTTATTGTGTTCAGTAGTGTTGTGAAATCATCGATAGTTTGAACATTGACAGCGGGCACCGTCTATAGTGAACTCCATCGATACCCACCTGCGTGGAAATTTAGGTCCAAACTCATCATCAAAATTACACATAAAAATAAAAAAAACGTGACCTTAAATTTTTGGAAAATCTACCCCAGAGTCGGAATTTTTTTTTATTTTCTCATTTTCCAAAATTGTAAATTCAACAATGACTGCATACCATTCTTCCGGAAAATTCACCACCCTTGGTGGAAACTGGGTGGCCGAGAATACATGGGCGAAAGTTTAGTTCCCAGCGTTTAGCTCTAAGCTCATTTTCAATCCTAAACACACGCAAAACTATGAAATAAGTGTCTTTAAAATTTCTAAAAATCTCTTCTTAAGTCAGAAATTGGACGGAAAACTGTTGTATGAAACTCTTTTGCTTTTCATCTGATTATCTCCAAACCTATATTCAAAGCTTCACTTAAGCAAATTTTAACAATGTAATTTTAAAATTTTGGAATATAAGGAAAAATTCGCGGAATATTGTTACAGAAGACCACTTTTTGTATTCCATTCAATCGAGATTCCATAATTAGATTGTTCACCTTCTTTTGGAAAATCCTGAGAAAAAGTTACATACACAAATTCCTGCGAAGCCACGGGTATAAACTAGTCAAATATATAAATATGACAAGTTCAATCTCTTAAAATTTTTCTTATATCCTTTTACTCTATGAAGTTTCTAGAGCTCCGGAATTTTCTGCTCCGATACATCGATAGGGGGGTCACAACAATCGATGGCTGGCCAAATTCACAACTATCGATAATATCGTTAGTGCTATTGATGGTTTTTACAACGCTTTGTGCACTAGTGATCAATAGTTTCTGATGTATGCATTTGATTGCGTCTTGAGACGTCGAGGGCTCAACGGGCCATTGCGTTCCCATCGCTGATATATTGAGCCATCAGTGTAAGGACACTCCTCTGTCTCTTGCTGTCGCTCTTCAGATCCATGATGCGCTTGCTTCTTGCTAAATAATACAGGTTAAGTCTGGTAAATGGGAAAGCACACTTTTCGGATTGTATAAAACCAACGAGAAGAACATAAACTAAAAACTAAAATTTTGACTGGTCAGCAGACGTAAAATGTTTTGTATGAGATTTTTAATTTACTTCCCGTTACTTCACAACTTCGTATTGGGCCTTAAGCAAAACTAAGCGATGCTACGAGGCAATGCCTACGATGTTACGATGCGACGATGCCAAATATAATATGAGGCTTCGGCCTTACTGAGGCAACTCAAGCTACACGGCCAACCGATGCTACTCAAGCCGCGCACATTCAAGTCAATTGGATTAATTTGACCAAATTGAAGGAGAGGAGAATCTCTTTAAACGTATGATGTTCTGGAGGATCTTAAAGATACTTACTTTCGTGCTACCACTCCTACTTCAATACTTTTTAAATGCATGCGATGCTGTTTCCGGAATTATTCCACATATTGTTGCCTTTGACATTCTAAATTTGTATGAGAGGGATGTCATGCTGGATCCTGAAGCCCAATAGCGCAGTGTCACTGCTAGTCTATCGCCAGGTGAAATAAGCTCACGAAAAGTCGCCGTCTACTTTCTCCTAAAAAAAGAGCTGATCGAAAGTGGCTGCATCCAAGCGCACATAATTTATAAATTTGTGCGGAATACTTCGCAACTCTGCATTCAACTTGGCAAACATTCTTTCATTCCCTCGAGTCAAATAAATTTTGTGGATCCATCATGAGCGATTTGCCTTGGGTTCATCATCATATTCATCTTCGTCCAGCACCCACAACGCAATAACAGCACACTTGCTCTGTTGCCTTTTGCGCATTCATTTCTTGCAGTTAACAAAATTTAATTTAATTACAATTTACAAAAATAAACGAAAAAAAAAAAAACGAAAAATTTTTAAGTCGAAAAAAAAAAAGGAACAAAGTTATCTCAATGTGACAGGATGCATGCGCGTTATGCTTGTCACAGGAAAAATAGTTCAAATAAGCTAATTTTGAGCTAACTCATTGGATCTGCTGTTCAATTAATTGTGGTCACAAACGTGCCAGCCTCGGTCACAGAACCACTATGTCCACTATGTACTCGTTCCTGTGACACACGATTTCTGTGACAAGGCATAGGCCGTTCACATTGCGCTGTGCTTGAAATGTGACGCACTGTGCCCCAATGTAAACGCAGGTTAAACATATCAAGAAAATATTATATTATATATGAACTAATATTTTAGATAATTAAAAATAAACATATCAATTCCATTCGAATGTTGTAAATTTATTAATTATTTTTTCAAAGGCTTTAGCTTTATTTAATGACATTTAAAAAATTTTAACATTTTTTTAAATTTAATTTTCCGTTACTTAAGCTACATCAGTGCACGCTAGTTCAAAATATTTTGTATATAAATTTCATACTTTCAAATAACACTTTGTGTTCACTCACATTCATCACTCACTCTTGCTCTGTCTACTCTTCATGTTCTTTAAAATTGCATTTTGAGCAAGTGGTTAAACTTTTATTTCATTTCATGGCTGCCAGACCAAAAATTGCAGCATTTGTTGTTGTTGTTGTTAGGTTTGTTTGAGTTGATTCCCTTTTTATATGCAGTTCTAAATTTTATTTCATTTTCAAGTGCATAATACGTACGTTGTATTTTTTATTTTTTTTGGCAGACTTGTTATAATATTTGCCCAACGCAAGCGAGAGCTACCTGAGCAAAATGATAGAAAAAATGCGAGTATTTTCAAGTTGAGAATGACAGAGAGAAACAGTTGAGACGATGTCGGGGCTTTTGTGTGCTAGCACACGAACACAGACACAGACACATAATAAAAAAAAAAAGGGCTAGGGCTGTGCATTTTGTGGACCCAAACCCAAAACCCAAACAAAATTCTGGGGCTCACCCACAAGTTTTCTTTTGCCTTTGCCAACGTCGTCGGAAGGAAACATTTTTCCCGGCTGCACTTTGCCCAGTGAAGTGGTTTTTAATTTGAATACTTTGCGTGTACGCCGTCGCCACCACAAAAAAAAATAGGGGGGAGTGAGGGCTTTGCCCTTTTTTTGATTTGCATATTTCAAAGTTGTGTTTAAAAAATATTTAAAATTAAACATTTTATTTATTTACAGGTTACGCAAAAGATATTTCTGGAGTTAAAAGAGGTAAGTAATTAAATATTCAGTTGAATTTTTACAAAAAAAAAAACATTTAACATGTAAAGTTAAAAAATGTAGAGAGTGTAGATGTGTAAAATTAAAAACACAGTTACTAAACTGAAAATGAAAAGAGCCTTATATGTAATCCAGAGTTTATGGGTGAGATTTTGTATAGCGCAGGAGAAGCAAGTAGCAGAGTTCTTCCTGAAACACATCTCCACTACTGAGACATATTGCTATAGTGATTACATATTAAGCCCGAGCCAGACTGATTCTTGCTTCATACAATAAGTTTTATAAGTCTCAGACCGCTTTAGAGAATTTATCAGCTGTGTTTACAAAATGAGTCTTAGAGCACACTATCGGCAGCTGATTAACGGCTCTGAGAGTGACCAATGACATTTTTAGAACCATTAATTAAGATATGTTTAAACTGCTTTACTCTTTACTATTGTTAGTAATTAAGTCTGATTGTCTGAGATGTAAGATTTTAAATTTTTCAAATTTGTAAAATCTACTGTTGTTTCTAACCTAATTTATCACAATTCATAAGCAACCAGAAACTGGACATGCATGTACTTTATTGAACTGATCGATTGGTCACACTCATACACGAATGCAAAAAAGTACGTGATGGAGGCGTTGCATGAAATTACAGTGCGGAACACCCATTCAATTTCATTTAGCTAAGCATGCATACGACAAAGCGAGACGACAACTGGCGCTGGCCTATGCACATGTGAAAATTGAAAAATGCCCGTCTCTGAATTAAACACAAAGTTAATGTCTGCATGCTAAGGAAAACCAATAACACACAGCCAATACACGTGTACACTTTATTTCACAAGCAAATCTTTCCATGGTCTGCATGTGTGTATGTATTTACTGCACTTACTATGAATTCCCGAAAATGATTGTTTTTGATCGAGGCATCGCGCACTTAAAAAAATTTAGGACAACAGTAGTGTCTATAAGCAAACTTGTCAAGAATCGAAACGCAAATAAAAATTATTCGTTCCTCTCTTACATCCACTGTCAAGATCACTACGCAACTTGTCAAGTTACTGACGCTAAGCTGACAAGCTGTCAAGATGATGGCGAACCAGAAACTCATATGAACATACATTATCATGTTTAAGGCTTTTTTTTCCGTTCACATTGAGAGGAAGAAAATCAGTTGAAAAAGGTGATCGCGTAAACAACAACAATGGCCGTGTTCAG
This sequence comes from Lordiphosa magnipectinata, assembly GCA_037044535.1. NCBI lineage: Eukaryota > Metazoa > Arthropoda > Insecta > Diptera > Drosophilidae > Lordiphosa > Lordiphosa magnipectinata. Next base: position 47,678 of record JBAMBO010000512.1, read on the forward strand.
CAGAACAACTTGCTTCCTGATCAGGTATAAATTTGCAATACTCTTCTTACTGAACTCGAGTGATGCGGCATCATGATAGCCAATTTGAGGTATCATGATACAGGAGCATGTATCATAGAAATAGTACGCTACTTTAAAGTGACACTGCTTCCTCCAACACCAAAAACTAATCGATGCATAATTCATCAATTATCATCAAAGATCAATTATTCTGCTGAACATGGCCAATATGTGTGAATACTTACGAGTTCATCCCAACAAATTGGAATGAAAGATGAGAAAAGTAAAGATTTTAGTTGGCTGCTTTGTCTCTTTCTCGCTCGCTCTCTTTACTTTGTTCCCACTAGCAACAATGCGGCGAAAAATAAATAAGCAGCACATTTTTTGTGAATAAATTCATATCGAAGAAATTACTGTAAAATTTTAACTAGCAGATTAAAAACCGAAATTAACTCACATATTTGTTTCTGTTTCGGTACTAATACTCGATTATGCTAATAAAGGTTATAATAAAATTTTTCGGTTAAGGCCTATACTCAGATGAAATAAAAATTTAGTTCGGCATTATATTTCATATAAGTAGGACTGCCATTAAAATGCAATCAGATTTCAATCTGTTCAAAATTGTTTCTATTTATGTGAAGTATCGTGCCGAACTAAATTTTGATCTCTTCTGAGTATAGGCCTTTACAAATTTTGAAGTGCTTTTAGTTGTTAAAAGTTACGGTTTCGGTTACGCCTTTAATCTCTGGGACAGACTGGTACAGCTTGACAAAGGAAGAATGGCGACTTCCCAGTTTTTCCACAGTGCCGCCTTTATCCAGTCCACATCTCGTCAGTATCTCCTCCAGTTTCACCTTTCGGTAGGATATCCAAGGTAACCCAATTATGCTACTGAGGCTGCAGCGTCCTGCAATGGGCCCGTCTCTCTGGTATTTGCGTTGTCCTTGCAATGACTAGGAGCTCGTCCGCAGTGCCAATTTTTGCGTTTTGGGGAGTAGGGCGTTTTCCGATTGACTTTAGACACTTCCGACTGACTTTTTTGACTGTGAGTTAGATTCTATGAACGTGACTCTGAGACTATGATTCTGTGACTGTGACTCTGTGACTATGATTCTGTGACTGTGGCTTTAATTCCAAGGTCATAAAAGGGTCCCTGCTCGGGCGCCACTTGTAAATGTCCTCCAATTTGGTGGACAAGCAAAGGTGGTGTGTGTGTTTTGAGTAAAAAATGCAAAGATGATACATTTTAAACAATTTCATAAAACGAAAACTGACAACTAAAATCATAAAAAATCAGGCTCGAAACTAAATTGATTTTGTGCCACTTTCATCTAACCAATTTAGTATGGAATATGGTATAAGGTTAAGATCAGGACGGGATTAAATTGAATATTTAGTTTTCTGAACGGAACGGCAGTAGGCAGGTACGGGATAGACTTTTTACGGTACGGAACGGGATCAAATTTTCTATTTAGATTGAACCACAACGTTGGGTTACGAACAGATTTTAAAGTTTGTCCCCTTATCTTTGATTCTCTTTCTTACTTTAGCAGTTTATTATCAGATTTGTCTAAACATATGTGGTATCAGTCAACTGGCAATGCCTCTGGCAGGTGTTCACTCGTGTATGGAAGCAACTGGCTACTAAAAGTCTGTCAGCCTGACAGTGTGTGTGAACGCACTTTTTTTTCGTATCTGCTTTATTATTGTTTGTTTATTTATGGTTATAATTTTCCCTTCTTCTTTCAGTTCTTATACTCATTATTTACTTTTTGTTCTTACTTTTTTATTTGTTTTATTTTTTTTTTAATATCTCATACTTATGTGTACTTATTTCGCTCACATTATCACACCCATGCAGAATCTCCAACCAGTTAATCTCAGTTTTAAGCTGACCCTCATCTTTTGTCCCTCTCTGCAATTTCTCACACCACAAAACACTTCCGATTCATTAGGCATTCAGCAAATGTAGCAAGAAATTGTGATATATTTCAACAGCTTAAATCGTCCCAAGCAAAACTAAATCCAAGCCATGGAATTTATGAATTTGATGCGTGTTTATCAGCAAAACATGCCGTTGGGCTTAAAACCCAGAAACAGAAGCACAGAACCCATTTAGTAGCAATGAATCCCCAAGCGTACGAGAATCCAAAACACAAAAGCTCATTGGTCATAGGAGCAAACAGATAACACAGACATGTAGTTTTATATATGAGAAGAAAAGTACAAAATGAAACGAACGAAACGAGGCGTGAAAATCACAAACAAATCATAAAAAGCGCAACAAGAGGAGTTAGCAGTGTATGCAAATCAAGCGAAACAACAGGGTGGGGATGAGGTGGTGGCTGGCAGAGCCTCTTGGTGACGGAGAAATGATTCATGGTCGTGTTTATCAACAAACACGTTTCACGAGGCGTTTTCTGTTTTGCCTCAGCTGCTAAGGAAGCAAAATGGGCACATGACTATAAATAAGCCAAAGCCAAGTCTGGAGGGGAGTGGGCCCGGGGGTGGTGTGGTCCGAGAAACATAAACAAGTGCATGGAACTTGACACATGTTTCAAATGACATTTCACACAGACACACACACACACACACACACACACACACACACACATGTACAAATGTACAAAATTATGGCTGTGTATAGATGGCTGCATATGGAAGGCGCTTATCAAATGCAGCTGACGACGATGACAATATATGGGTAGAACCTACATGTGTGGAGTAGAGCTCAGCTCATCTTCTGTTCCTGATGCACTGAAGGTTAAGTTTTTTCTTTGGTTGGTCATGTTTAGGATGGACTACGAATTTTTTATACTCTGTACCAAAGGTACACAGAGTATATTAAGTTTGTGCAAAAGTATGTAACAGGGAGAAGGAATCATTTCCGACCCTATAAAGTATATATATTCCTGATCAGCATCAACAGCCGAGTCGATATAGCCATGTCCGTCTGTAAGAACGCACAGATCTCAGAGATGGTAAGAGATGGAGGTTTGACATGTATAGGGCATATATTTCTTATACTTGCAGGCAGATCAAGTTTATATTCTCCCGCCCCCGAAATATGGAATGACAGATTGTTCGTACCTTCTAGAGATATCTAGTAATCAAAATTATTTATCGATTTGCTGAAGGAATGATAAAGATCGAATGAACGATACTCAAGTTATGAGCACAGCATTCCTTTCAACAGAGGCAATCTTAGTGAGAAAGAGAGAGAGATAGAGAGAGAAACTTAGAGATGAGCGCGTATAACTCGTGAGCAAATGCGAGCTGCGACATTAAGGGTACAGAGTATGTTATAGTCGGACTTGACCGACTTTCTTTCTTGTTTTTTAAAAACTTTTTTCAAATGCACTTACCAAGCTCTTTTTTATTGTCGATTTCCAAATTTTAAGCCATTAGCTGTCAATTTGACCTCTTCTTGTCTATCCAGGCAATTCCAATTTGGACCACAAAGCCATTAAAACCCTTAGACAGGGAATCAAATAAAATATAAAAAAAGCCTCACAAAAGTCACGTTAATCCAGGCCAATTTCAATTTGTGTTTTTTTTTTTGGTACAATTTAATTTTAAGGCCGCCAACTTTTTTACCCTGTCCGAGTTAAAATATGGTCGCCAATACCAATCAAAAGCTAAAAATCTATTATTCAAGACTCCCCTATTGTTTATTCAGCCACGGCGGGGGATAAAAATTGAAAAGACCGAAAAAGTATTGAAGCGGCGCAACCCAGTAACAAAGCGGAAAAAAAGAAAAGAGAAAAACAAGTCACAAATACCCCAAGTGTCAAATGTAGGAGTCAAGGATTTTGTACACAATTCTCTGGAATCTTTTTACTTTTGTCGACAAGAGTCGTCGTCGTCGTCGTCGTGGCAGCAACGTGCAACGAGGAACGAGGAACCGTTTGCTGCCAGTTTGTGACAACAACTGAAATTGGAAAAAAGGGGCGAAATTAAGTCAGAAACATGAAATAAAGATGAAGCGAGTGTCGAAGAAGAAGTTGAGTCAGTGTCACTCAACAGTGTTGGGAGGATGGGAGGACGAGAGTCCTCTTTCAGCTTGAGTTAAGCGGGGGGGAGAGTCGTGTCAAAGAGTAGAAGAAAAATTAAAATTTGTTTATGTGTTTTTTTCTGTGTGGGAGGAGCAGCTTAGCTTTCACCAAAGCAATTACACTGCGAGAAATTGAAACAATACTCTGAAATTATAGTTAAAGTTCAAAAACCGGTTTGAATTCGCAAACGTGTTGCGAAAGTAAAAAGGGAATCAGGGCTGTATTTCATATCTAGTAGTCGCAATTGTTTTGGTACACGTATTGAACACACTCGTTCTCGAGCACCATTAAACGCATCCAGTCCAACTTGAAGGTTATTTGACAAGTGACATTTTTGATATATTACTGCATCAACAGTTTTTGGCATCGGTTGTTTGCAATCATGGAATGGGGTTATAGCTCGAAAACTGTGTTGTCGTAGTTGGCCTGCATAAATGCGGCTACGAAAAAGGTGAATTCTTTCGGATGTTGCGGGCATTGGAAACAACCCGAAACTTTGTGTATCGTACCGTTAAGTTATTCGAGGATACTGATATAATAAAAATCCGCGTGAAATCCGGCCGTCCGCGCACTGTGCGAACGCCACAAGCCATCAAAGCCATGAAAGATAAAAATTCTTCGAAATACACTGCGCAAGCAGAAAATCATGTCTCATGAGATGAATATCAGCAAGCACAGCATGTCGCGCATCATAAAACGTGACTTGGGTCTCTGTGCATACAAGAGACACACCGGCCACTTGCTCACAACAGCATTGAAACAAAAACGGAAGACAAAGTCGAAAACACTGCGTTTCCAGTGCGCTAACAATGTTTACTGACGAGAAAGTTTTCACCATACACGAATCGTTCAACAAACAGAATGATAGTGTGTATGCTGTGACATCACAACAAGCGTCCGAACTCATTCCGAGAGCTCAGAGAGGTTACCATGCGGCTTATGTGATGGTTTGGTAGGGAGTCTCCTATGATGGGGTCACCAAGCTCTAATTTTGTGAAAAAGGAGTCAAAACTTCGGCGAAAGTGTATCAATCCGACGTTTTGTAAAAGGTTGTGAAGCCTCTCAACCCGACATTATGTGCAAACAAGCCGTAGACAAGTGTATTGCATCCAGGAGGGACTACTTTGAGGGGGCTGAAATGAATTTACACAATAAAACGTGACCTCGAGCCGGCTATGATGGGGTCACCAAGCTCCATTTTTGTTAAAAGGGAGTCAAAACTTCGGCAAAAGTGGATCAAATCGACGTTTTGGAAATGGTTGCGAAGACTCTCAACACGACATTATTTGCACACAAGCCGTGTACCTTTCAACAAGACTCCGCTCCATTTCACAAGGCAAAAACGACTAAACATGGCTAAGAAACCATGTATCGAACTTCATTTCTACCGATGATTGGCCTTCTGGTAGCCCAGACCTGAATCCATTGGATTACAAACTGTGGTCCGTTCTCGAGGCTATGGCTTGCTCTACTCGACACCCAAATATTGAGTCTTTGAAGCTCGCCCTTGTCCGAGCACTGCGCACTGCGATCGATGAGTGACCAGAGAGACTTTGGCGTTGCTGGAAGGCACAAGGCGGACATTTTGAATAAGTTGTTCTACGATTTGTAGCCATTGAGTGACCAAATAAAAAGAAAAAAAAAGTTTGGAAATTACCAAAAATACCGTGCACCAAAACAATTGCGAGTACTAGGTATAATCTCTGAAATTTTCATAAAGATCGGTTAATAAATAGCGGAGTTATAAGAACATCACATTTGTCATATATTTGCACAGAGAGAAACAACCTGTTCAGTAATTAAGTTGCCTTCAACTTAAAAAAGGAACAAGAAGTGGTAAAAATTCTTGACAACAAATGTTCCTAGAATGAGTAAAGTTGATCTCAATCGGATAGTTTTTGCTTTATACAACAACAGCAAAACCGGTTTCCGGCAGAGAGAGAGAGCTAGATGGGTTTTTTTGTTCAACTTAACGTCTTGTTAGCTCAACCAAGTATAAGTAGCCCTCTGGATGTGAATCTGCAAATGAGTGCAACGGCCGAATGAGCTAGCACGTCATCCCATACGTTGTTCGTTAAGTGCAGAAGGTACCGGGTTCAACTCCCAGTCAAGCCCTAACAAATTTTTCTGTGTTTTCCTAAAAGAAATAAATGGAACAAGTCGGGTAAAGAGCGGTGGGTCGTTGAAGTTTGCTGTACAGCGAATGTGTTGACTCCTCTGATCCTATGGAATATGGGTGGGGAGAAAAGCAGCAGCATCATTATTTTCCAGCGCTTGTAAATATTAGTTGCCGGCCGTCCCTTAGTCCCTTACCTTCCAATCCAATGAGGTTATGTCTCATTCCCTATTCTACCGAGAAGCCTTCAAAATGTGAGGAATCCGCTCCACACCTGATCGATCCCAAATCAATCAAATTGAAAACGGAACAATACTAACTTAAATCAAGTTCTTAAAAACGTTTCAAATTCAACTCAAATTCAGTTTTTGCGTTCTCAAAACATTGTTCTTGATGTTGGTTTTGATATAGGCCGTTTCCTTTGCTATGTGATCTTCTACTGAGGTTATTTTAGTCCGTCCTCATTTGCTGCAGGAACTCAGCTGTTCTCCTACGCGTTTCGGCTAGCTTTTGCTGCCTTCTTCAGGGAGTCTGTTTTTATTGGGAGACAATACACATGCATACATCAATACACATATTCACTACATATATTATATATAAATTTGCTTTAAATGTTAAATACCTAATTGGTTGTCGTCATATTTGTCTCCTGTATTGCACTTTGTTATTGTTGTTTGTTGTCAGCCTATCCATGTTTTTAATTTCTGTTCAATATTTGTTTATCTAATTTTCGTCTTCGAGCTGCTTCTCCTCTGTGACAGTGCCGCTGCGTATATGAAATTTGTTTGTTGTACGTCCTCTCTGTGGTTGACGGCTTGCCCCGCTCTCTCTTGGATTCGCAAGCTCTTCAGTGTCATTCTTGTGTTCCATCTCGTTTCCACATCCACTATTTTAACATGTTCGAAGTCAGCTGTATAGTTTGTTGTTGTGACATGTTCTGCTAGAGCTGTTGTTGTTTTGATATTCTTCTTGATGTGAGAACATTGAACTACAACTGAGAAATACCGTTTGTGCATTGTTTTTAGTAATGTTTGTGCTCATCTTGAGTCCAATGTTCTCCGTTTTTTCTTAATGTGTGGGCTTGGGAATGTTCATTAAAATGTGTTGCCTACTTTTTGGCTTTTCCTTAAGATCCACAAATTTTGGCATTATTTTAGTAAGTTAACTTTAGTGTGGGTGCTCTGTTAATTAACATTATGGAAGGCTACTAAGCCTTTTTCAGGAATATCGAAGTCGGTCAGGGCCGACTTAAACTAACGCTCTCATTTTACATGGAATACTCGATACTCTTAGGAATGGAGTATTTCTTATACTCTTAGACAGGAAATACTCCATTCGATGTTGATTCTAATTTATAAATTAGTCAAACATATTTGTGTATTTAGCCGATGGCAATGAGGTTGCCCAGCAGAAGTGCTCTAGCTGTTTTGGTCGACATGGCAACGTAAATGTCAATACAATTACGATTTGTCGGAGTCGTTATTAGTTTATTTTGTAATTTTATTACATTTTCTTTGCTCATAAAATTGTTTTGTAACGTATATACATTTTTGTTGACAGCCTTTTTTTTGTCAACTCTAAATAAATAAATAAATTAATAAATTTGTCAATGGAAACGGCAACATATAGATTGCCATTTGCAAAAGGTGTGTGGAACTTGTGCTCTGATATTTGGTATTTGGTTCACCATAGCTACGTCATGCAAATGAAGAAATAAATGGAATTTGGTAGCGTTCAATAAGTCCATCCGTGGGGTCAACGCCACCCAAAGGGTTATTCACACATGAGAGCTGACTTAGATAAATGTACAGTTCCCATACATATTTTCAGTGGCAATCTAGTTTTCCTCCCATAAACTTATAAATGTATTTTCTGTAGCGTTGCCAAACTAACTGACTTAAATGCCATAAAAATCACAGAATTAGATCAAACGTTTGGCTATATGTAATGATAAAAACGCATATTTTTACTCCGATTTCCTCCTACGTATGTTTCGGCAACTTTGTGGCCTTCATCAGGGAGTCTGTGCAATAAACAGACTTAAGTAGACAAAATATTTTTCCAATAACCGCGCTAGCTTAAATAGGATGATATATTTTGAAAAAAAAAAATGCCATAAATCGAGAGAAGTTTGACTTTAGAGGCCAATTAGGACACTTTCTGCTGAACTTATATAGAGATTAAAATTTTTGAAAGATGCATTGATATGAGATCTGTCGAAAATAGCTCATAAGTCCAGATATTTATGCTTCATTATTTTCGTTTTTCCGCCATATCTTTGATTCAAGAGTTGATGGAGCTAAACCGAGAAAAGTTTTGCAATCAGTGAACATAAACTTATCATATTGTCAAATCAACAGTGCTGCACCTCAAAATGTTGGTCATTTTGTTGGCCTGTGATAACTTTAAGGTTTCGCTGTCGTTCCATGTTTATTTTAAGCAAATTTTGGTTTATAGCTGAATTCCTTCCAAGGCTTGTAGAAAGTTTTTAAAATAATTTTTGTCAACAAGAAAACACTTGCAGCAACTCACTTCAATTTTTTTATTATTATTATTTTATTTTTTAGTCTCGAGCACTTTTGCAAAAACTATTTTTGGTTTCGATGTGCAGAAGAACTCGACTTTCGTTGACTAAAACAGATTTTATATGCATCGCTACGCACAGCAAATGCTTTCAAATGAAAGAGACGAACTGCTGGAATAAGCAAAATAAATTCGGGCAAAATAGAAATAGAAGAAAGCTAACTTCTGCTCGGCCGAACTTTAAATAGCCTTGCAGTTGGTTTAATTTATATAAATAAAGATTTTTAATGATTTTTACTCCACAATGCCAGTTTGTTATATGGCAGCTATACTTTATATTTATCCGATTTTGATCAAACTCCCCAAAATTGTGTGGAAACCTAAAATATTGATGACTGGAAAGTATAAAGACGCTATTATTGAAAAACAAAAAGTTTTTCTCACTAGAACTACTTTCTCGACCGACCGTTCCTATGGCAGCTATATGCTATAGTCATACGATTTGGCTCAAACTTACCACAGTCATAAAAGCATAGCAAATATTTATCAATGTCAGGTTTGGAAGCGATTGCATTGAAGGCAAAAAAGTTTTATTTACTAAGACTTTTTTTCAAACCTATCTTTTGTATGGCAGCTATACTAAATAGTTATCCGATTTTCATCAAACTTGGTGAAATTATGAAAAAACAAAAAAAAACTAATGAATGCAATGTTTGGGGGTTGTTTGCATTGAAAACAAAAAAGTTTTTCTCACTATAACTAGTTTTTCGACCGATCGTTCCTATATGCAGCTATATGCTATATTGGCATTCGAGCGTATTTGTACTAAAAGACTTTGTACGAAGTTTGGTCACTATAGCTTTTAAACTGACGGAGGAGATAGCATAGAAACAGACGGACAGACAGACGTACCTGGCTATATCAACTCAGCTCGTCATGCCGATCAGGAATATATATACTTTATAGGGTCGGAGATGATTCCTTCTATGTGTTACAATCATGTAAACTATTTTAATACACCCTCTACTTATATAAAAAGGGTTCAAATGAGGGTTCCCAAAAAAGAGAGGACTGAAAATATGTTAATGATTTTTACCAGTTTTGCTCCGCAATATACTGGCCCGGAAGAGATTGTTTTGTGACGCTCACTGTGACTGACTTGCAGTCCTTCAGTGAGAAATGACTTCGGTAAGCATTCGGCTTTTATACTTGTGAATTACCGAACTCGTTCGGACCCCAGGGGCTGTGGTTGGAGAACACTGGTTTATATACATAATTACTTCAAAAATTTCTACGGTTCGTTAGATTCTTATCTGTCTTTGTGTGAATTACGAAACGCGTTCGGACCCCAGGGGCTATGGTTGGGGAACACTGGTTAAAATCGCCTTTTTATATACATAATTACTTCAAAAATTTCTACGGTTCCTTAGATTCTCATCTGTCTCTGTGTGAATTACGAAACGCCTTCGGCCCCCAGGGGCTATGGTTAGGGATTTCTGTTTAAAATCGCCTTTGTATAGACATACTTACTCTAACAATTTCTACGGTTCCTTACATTCTCTCCGTGTACTTTTGAGGCATCTGCCACATCTTACATTTTGTTCTCCATCTCTATAAACTCTCGTCTTTGCTTTGCCTGCCTATTTTTCCATGTGTCTACCTACCTACCTACCTACCTATTCACTCACTATTTGTCTCTTTCAATTTGTAATCATTTAAATTGATTTTTCTTGTCGTTTTCTTTGACGTTACTCAATCCCCTCCAATCAACTCAATGACATAGTCCCATCTCTTGCAACGCTTTTAATTGATGAATTTTCCGTCCGTTTGTTTGGCTTTGCTACTGATATGTATCTTAACCTTTTGCCTGACTTGAATTTATACGTTCTTTTTTTTTTTTGTCCTAAAACTTGACCAAAAATGTCCTTCAGCTTGACTTTGCAAACTCTGTGCTGCTTGGCCATTGAACTTTTGACTTTTGATTTGTGTATAGATTTATGAACTGTGCCTCCCGCTTCGAATACATTTTTCTTCTTGACAGCGTCAACAACTTCCTGAAGTTTGTTCAGGTTGTGAAAGCAATTACCTAAATAAAAACCCTTAATTAATATTGCATGTCACACACATGCCACTGCAGCTCCAGTTCCAGTTCCCTGTGCCTTCGAGCTGAATTTAATTGAGATTGATGCAATTGCATATAAAATTCATATAAATTACTTGAAACTAACCAAACTCTCCAGCTGTGCCAACTCTCAGTTGGAGAAGAACCAGTTTTCTGCCCAAATGAGTCATAAACAGCACACGCACACCGACTGACAGACTGAGGAGGGGCCAAGCAAACGAGTGTCAAATGCATGTACTCTGCCGTCTAGTAGGGTGGACCGTGTTTCATCTCACCTCCCAGATACTTTGAACTTGAAAAGTTGTTAGCGTATTCCGTGAGGTAAAAGTTTTTAACACATTTCATACTTTGCTTTACTGTGTGTTTTGATAAGTTCGGTTAACAATTTAGAAGTTTCAAAAGTTTATGAAATGCAATTTCTTCATTTTCTCTTCTTTATACAAAAATTTAATGAAAAATTATACATTGTCATCCGGGGTTAATAACATTGCAACATAGTGTGCACAACGAACCGTACCGAAAAACAACGAACACAGAAAAACAAGCCAACGATGAAAAGGAGCAAAAAACAGCTAAAAACTATTTAAGTAGCTGAAAACATGTTGCAACAAACGAAAGACGAACCAGGGCACTTAATATATATATATATTTTTCTTTTTTGCGACGGTTGTTTAAAAAGTTTGTGAACAATATCAACTGTTAACTGTTTAGTTTGAGTGAGGACAATCTTGACTTTTGGCAGTTATGGAAAAAAGTGATTTTCATGGGCTTAAAAAGCATTCTTATTTGTCTGAATTACTGAATACTGAATTCCGATTGGGTCGTATCAGAAGTAAGGTCGCCCAGATAATGGCGTCACACCCAGAAATTGTCAATAAAATATTTGAAATAGAATCGGATGTTCGAAAATGAAAACGCTTGAGAAGGTTTAGGCTGTAGACATCTCAACTGAACCCGCAATGGGTGCCGCGTTTGCTTACATTTGACTATTGGAACATCCATGGGACCATTTTAAAAGAGCCTTTGGCAATGTGCAATAGTACTCCGAACGAGTTTTCGCATCATTTCATAATCGTGGGCGAAAAATGGAGCAATAATAAGTAAAGCCAGGGAATTTGGATGAACTTCCACCGAAAAATATTAAGGATCTGAAGAATTAGCTTGGCGGTAAAAGATTTTGGTTGTAGGAAAACCTTAAATTGAAAAATTGCTGGACTTCATGATATTAAGCAAAAGCCCTAGCATGGAGCAATGAGAATTAGATGTAAAATAAGCTCTGCCGCTCAATTTTGTGGGGGGTAAAGCGATAGTGCTCTTATATACATTGTATAGATACTTTATAGTGCCAGTAGGATATCACAGTGGTTAGAGCGAGACGGATATATTTCCAAATGTACCCAGAGAGCATAAGGAAGAGGAAACAGCTGATTAATTTCTGACAGAAGCGGTGCAGACTGCGCAATCGTTCAGCTTAGATCAGGGATCTCCAAGCAGAGAGCGCGAAAATGTGACTGTGTCTCTCTCTAAGAAACAGTGATGCATGACTTCGGCAAGCATTCGGTGTAAATTGGCGAGTATGTTCGTGCCCCAGGGGCTATCGCTGGGGTACTCTGGTCTAGATATCCTAGTCTGTGCTGTAGTGTTGGTTTGGGACGAACTGACACAAACGCAAGGTGATTGATCGCACATAATCATCTGTCGTACACATACTACTGTGGGCAACAAATACAGGGAATTTGTTTATAAATCAAATTTTTTTTATATACTCTTATGTGAATGTATATTATGAACTAAAATCATAACTTATTGACCTGGAGCCTGCTAAAAGTTCTATGATTAGTATTCAAAGAGGTCACTATAACACTGTAAAATTGAAATGTGTATGTTTTTAAGACCTTTTTATGATAATTAAACCTTCAAGTGCGCACCTCATGCATTGAGAAATTGTCCTCTGCTCAATATTTGGGTGTCGAGTAGAGCAATCCATAGCCTCGAAAACGGACCACTGTTTTTAGTCCAATAGATTCAGGTCTGGGCTACCAGAAGGCTCATCATCCGTAGAAATGAAGTTCGGTACATGGTTTGAGTCGTTTTTGCCTTGTGAGCTGGAGCGGAGTCTTGTTGAAAGCTACACTGCTTGTGTGCAAATAATGTCGTGTTGAGAGTCTTCGCAACCTTTTCCAAAACGTCGATTTGATACACTTTTGCAGAAGTTTTGACTCCTTTTTAACAAAAATGGAGCTTGGTGACACCATCATAACCGGCTCGAGGTCACGTTTTATTGGACATAACTTTAAACAGAAGCACACTACATCACAAAGTTGGTTGATTGACCGTACAGCTGTTTCATAAACATCCCTGTTCAATCTTTAGCGGTCTTTGCCTGCCTACTGCCAGCCAGCGTTCATGAATTATTGTGTAATATTCATTTCAGCCCCCCCAAAGTAGTCTCTCCTGGATGCAATACACTTGTAACAACGATTTTTCCCTGCTAAGTCCTCTTCCGGTGTAGCCTTCAATTCCTTCTTCGTTTCAGATTCTATCTCTTCTAACGATTCAAAGGGTGTTTAGGGAGCGCTCTCTTTAGTTGAGCGAATTAGGCAGAAGTTACATGGTGCTAAATCAGGCGAATACCTTAGTTGCGAAACGATATGGTACGCGTTTTTGGCCAAATGATCATGAATTTCGATTGCAGTGTGATGGTTTTTCATTATTGTGATGCAAAAACCAAGAATTGTCTCTCCACAAATCCGGTCTTTTTTGATGCACAGCATTAAGCAAACGACGCATAACATGCAAATGGTATTCTTTGTTGACAGTTTGGTAGGTTGGATGAAATTTATAAGGCACCACATCACGATAATCAAAATAAATCTGTCTTTGACCTTGGTTTCTGGCTTGCTTTGACGTGTTTTTTCGATCTGGACTCACCTTTGGCACCTTATTCATTCGATTGATCGGCTGTTTCCGGTTCGTAAGTGTAGAACCAAGTCCCATCCCCAGTTGTGATACGTTTCATTACGCCCTTACAGTCAGAAAGCATTGTTTCACACACGGCGCTGTTTTTCCATGTCGAGATTTCACTTTTCTGAGGCCCAAATGGTCACTCAAAATGGTTTTCACTGATAATTTCGATATTTCAACAAGGTCAGTAAGGTCTCTGACTGTTAATCGACAATTTTGGAGCACCAATTCTTAGATTTTGTTGACGTGTAACTCATCAGTTGATGTTGATGGTCCTCCAGGCCGTCCTTTAACGCTTTCTCAACCCTCTTTAAACATTTTGTACCACTCATAAACTCTTGTTTTTGATAGAGCTTGCTCTCCGAAGTCCTTCTGCTACATTTTCAACACGAAACGAACCATTCACTTTGAGCTGTTTACAAAAGGACGCGTATCTCAAACAATAATGAATATTTTGAGGTGTAATTTTGCACAGATGTCAGTGAGAGTGTTACCCACTTACAAATAAAAACATTTGTCGCTATCCCGGTAGTTTTGCCTAAAATTAGCTACACTTTGGCATTTTGTAATACTGCATTCATCTTTGAGTTTTGTATTGAGCTAATAGAAGACATGCTGAGAAATGAAGAAGAAAGCTTTTCGGAAATTGAACCTATTGAAGAACCTAGTAGCCGGGCGCATTTGTACCATATAAAGATAAATAGCTTTTGGTTGAAATGCTGAAATCTAGAGATTTCTGGTACACCGTATATATATCATTTTGTTGTTTCAAACTAGGAATGAAATCTTTAACTACATTGGAACACCTTCAAACACTTTGCATACCTTTCGGCTTTTCCTGAAAACGGCGCACAGCAGCACTCTGTGGTTTCGAAATGAATAAGCGTTCGTTGTTGCGTACCTCGTAGTTCCCAAATACTTATTCAGTGAACAGTCCATATAAAAGGAACTCCGTTTTGCATGTAGCGCGTTGTATGTACTTGTGTGTGACAGCAAAAAGTGTGCTGATGATAGGACCGGGAGGCCATTGAAACAGTACTGTACAGATAGCATCAATGCTATCTTATATGTGTAATGCTCAAAATTGTGTAGATTTGAGCCTGCTAAACAAACACTTGGACTTAAATCAAAACAGGTTGGTGAAACCCATACTTAGAAATGAAAAGGCAAGAATGCAAATTCAAAAGTTTGAAAGTTTGAAAAGTAAGAATTCTATTTCTAGCAACACTCCGTGTGAATTTTTGCAACTTACTTATCAAACTGCCCTAGTTTATATAAAATATTTTCGTTAATATTTTTTGGCTGCAAGCGTAAATTAGCGTAAAACATGAAATGGAACTTTTTTTGTGCACATAAAAAACAGTGCAAGGCATGTGTCATCGTCATCATTATCATCAGCTTTAAAAACTTCTGTTGCGCCGGAGCCACAAGTTTCCCTCAGTCTCATGTTGCCTGCGTCTCCTGGCGTCTAGTGGCCATTATTTATATTGAGCGTCCAATATTTTTGTCTGGGATTTGCTTTGATAATTAAGTTGTGTACATTAGTTTTCCTTGCGTGTTTCACAGACTGCGTGTGCCTTGCTGCTGCTACGCTTTTTTTTTGTTTTTTTTTTTTAGTTGAAGGCGTGTCTGGTTGGAGGCGTTTATACAAACACACACACTCTGTGTAAGTTTTAGCAAATTTGTCTGATAAGAGGAGTTTTGTTTCACTCCTCCATTCCACACTCACTCTCATTCATTTGCCAGATTGTGTGTAATGAAAGCAACATAATTACCCAGCATAAAATTTGTTTGTTCTGCGTCTGTTCGTGGTACCATTGATTAGTGCGTGCATAATGAGCTTTAGCTTTGAGGCCATGGACGTAATATGGTCATGATTTGCCATGGAAATGTGTGAAAATCACCATGGAGATTGTGTCTGTACACATTTCATTAAAGTGTTCTATGGAAGAAGAAGAAATTTAAATTGATTACTTTTAATTAATCATTGGAAAGTTGTGAAGCATCAATTACAAATATCACATTTTTCTTAAGCTTCTGGATAAGAAAAACTTTGAGACGAAAAGAAGTCGGATCAGCTTTAACTTAATTTTTCAGACTTTTATTGCCAATTGTCGATTTTCAATGTCTTCAAAAATCGTACATCATATAAGTACGCATTTACATGGTGATGCAAACTTTAAGAAGTGCCTCATGAAGTTTTTGTTCGCAGCAGCTAAAGCTTTATGGCTTTAGCGATCAATGAAGTTTTTCGAAAGATTCCCTTTTTATAATCCCGACAGATTCGATGCAGGGTTGAGTTTTAAGTCGATCGATCAAGCGCGGGAATTTTTGAATTGTCTAACAGCGGTTCAATAATTGTAAAATATCTTGTACTTCTTCCGCAGCCTCAAAGTCCGTGATTCCGATAGCCCTTTTTGTGACTTTAATTGATGATTTTGATTGTTATTGAATAACAGAAAAAACAACAATCGGAGGTGTCACTGAAATCTCTTGTAACCAATTTTCAACCCAAAACCAATGCTCGGTGTCCCAGAAATCTCTTTCGGTTGGTTTCAAATTTATCGTGTTTTTGCCCAAATTTGGCTAAATTCTTCTCCCACGCAATTTTGATAAGCAAAATTTATTTTGGAAATATAAACAATATTATTTTTCTGGATAGGTTGCACCAAATGAAGGGGATCTCCTGTCACGGTCGCCATGTAAATAGATGATTGGGATGTCTGGCAGGATCGTCATGTAAATAGATGATTGTCTTGTCGCCATGTAATATTATGTTCGTCGCTTGGGAATGTTCAGTTTAAAGGTTCGGACTGGCATGCAAATATAAACTGTCACTGGCCCCAGAGGGGCATCTGCCAAATAACAACACACACCAACTTTGCTTTAATTATGTTTATTGATGGCAGAGCCACTGGCGGACCCTTTCACAAGAGTGTTCCGAACTCTAATCCACAGCTGATCATCTACGACTGACTTATGTATTTATAAAATGTGTTGGCCAAGGTAATTATTTTGAGACTGAAGCGAAGTATGTACGTAAATATGTGCGCTGACAAAGTCGACAAAGAGTTTGTCTACTCAGGAGTTTGATATGCGCTGTCTCACGTTACACATGAGAACTGATGTTTGGTGCGCTTATATTAAAATGTATTTAATGTACAGACGAAGTGTCGCACACTTGTGCTTGGATATATATGTAATCGTTACATTATATTAAAATTTGCGTTTCAGTAATCGTTCGCAAAACCAACAGCAGGCTGCCTGATCAACCAAAACCAACTTGCCACTCAACCTATAAAACACAGTTTAGATTTAGTTGCTTTATTGCTTGGCTTCTAGCCGCGGTGAATGAGTTTTACAGAATGCCAAGAGTTGAATGTGTGTATAATGTTGTTACTGATGTGCGAACTAGTTGAAACTGTGACTGGAACTGTGATTGTAGCTGAATGAACTGAAACCGCCTTAACCACTCTCCCCTTAAATGATGCGTCAAGTTAATTCTGAATGCTGGCTTGTATATTTATGATATGTGGTGTGTAGTTCCAGTGTTTGGAGGCTCAAGAGGTTTCTTGACATGGTAGTTTGTCATGGTTGTTGCGCAGAAACATGGGATCCATATGTTGTTGAAATGTTTGAACATTTCATCGAACATTCAATTGATGTATTGACGTAAAGACTGTAGCTGGATGTCGTCGGGTTGACTGGACATGTTATGCTATATGTCATTGGCTTGTGTCGATGCTGTGAATGTGCTGTAGATTCGCCAGCCACCGGTCTCTTTTTGACAAGGTGGATTGGACTGGACCAAAGGTCCTTGAGTGGCTATTTATGCCAGACTGAAGATGCTCCTATAACTCTGAAATGACTTCTTCATGTATGGATGTAATTTCTATTCGCTGGGAACAGGTTGATCGTCTTCAGTTGAGCTTCGACTATGAGTTGCGAAGCATTTGGTAGGAACGACACGATGAACCTTTAGTTAATTGAAAACTTTTTTTATCATAAGATGTTGTTTTGTTGTTTCTGTGCATGTGTATGTATGAATTTGCAGATGTGCGGCGTCTGCTGCATATGTGTGTTTGCGGGCGAGTGTATGTATGCGTGTATGTACGCACTGTTTGTGGTCTTTCACCGCCGAATTGTAATCACTTTATTTTTGTAAATTTGCTTAATGTTTTTTGCACATTTCACTGTTGCCGATTGGTGCGCGTCGCTAATATCTGGGCGGCACCCTGATGGGGGCAACCCCCTGTTTGTTTGTAATGAGAGCTACTGTTTTTTTTTGTCGTGAGTTATAACTATTTCAATTAAAAATTGTTAATTTTTCTTTGAGAAGGGGTCACCATTTGTGGCGATTTAGGTTTATTGCAGTAGCGTATGACCGATATGAATGAGTTTAACAGAATGCAAAGAGTTGAATGTGTGTACATGTGTGAGTTAGAGATTTACAATAAAAGAGCTGGTTCTGAATGAGTAACGAGTTGTTAGTGATGTGCGAACTAGTTGGTGATTGGAGCTGGATGAACTGGAACCGCCACACATCTATCTAAGCGAGCGCCATCTATGTACCAACAAACGGGCTATGAGTTGCCACGTCATACTTCATGACTGGCGCGAAAATGTCTAAACATCCCCCAATATGATAATCGCATATGTAAGATGGGAATGAGAGATGATTCGTTATACAATTATTATATTATTCATATCGAAAAAAATATAATTCTTGCAATAGCCATTCAGACATTCTGCTCTCCTTTTATATGAAGTGCTGTGTACCTTGCTGCATTTTTTTATTTATGTAGATTTTTATCATTGTCTTCAATTTCATCTAACCCCAATTAAAGTGAAGTAGTTAAAGCAATTGAAGACAAAAAAAAAAACAAAACCCCATCACTTGACCCTTGTTCAACACACAACAAAATGCCAAACAATTAGTAAACATTAGAAAAGCCTTTCATTGATGCGCTTCTACTACTTCTATTCCTCTGCTTGGCTGGCCCCTGTCCTTGGTGATAACAATGAACTGTCATAAAAAGGAAATAACACAGAGACAGAGAGAGCGGAGAGCTCATAAAAAGCCGCCCAGCCATGAACATGGAGCCGATGTAATAAAAACCAATTTAAGAGCCTTTTAACAAGCCGCCTAGTATGAGCGCAATCACACACACACAGCACTAGGACTCCGAACAGCATGTTATGTATTTGTTGGTAATCAATGCTCGTTCTCAATGCCAAAAATGACATTCAATATAAGCACATGGAATGAAATGAAAATCCTAACAAAAGGGTTTATAGGACTAGGAGGCGGCAGTCGACGAGTCTTCAGCTAGTGCAACGGAATGGACAATAAAATAAAGTTGATTAAATCCCCACCGACAAAGTTGTTTATGAGCGAGAAAAGAAAATACCTCTATATACATATACAAAGAGACCAAGATAGAGGGATAATCCACGTCTTGTGCCAAGATGAGAACATTTTCCAGACAATGCCCAACAACCGAAATGCAGACCAAGACCAGACAAGGCAATTTCAAGGATATTAAAAGAGCAAAGCTACACTAGACTGCGGGGGTTATTTGGCTAAAGGATTTATCAATAAATTTTTTTTTTTTTTTTATGAGACTATAGAGAGAAACCAGCGGAGTCCTGGCTTAATGTGTGAGCTTCTGAAAATATTGCAATGCTTTTACAAAGCTGCTGGCTAACGTGAGCGGCAGATAAGACAATGTTTTTTGTTTTGTGTCTTGGACAATCCAAGACTGCATTTGTCAAGAAGAGCGTGGCCAAATTATGAGAGTGTATTGGTGTGCGAAAGTAAACTATCGAAACTTAAAAGCTGTTGTCGGTGTAAATAGCGAAATGTGTTCAGCCCTTGGAGGCCTGGCTTCACAATGGCTGATCTAAGACAATCAGACATTTTCTCATTTCCGAATCAGATTGATCGGAATTGGAAACAGGTCCGATTCCGAGAAAATGACTTTAAAAGTCGGTTGAAACGTTTTGATATTATGACAGTCGAATGAAGATAAATGGAAATTCGAAGACTAAAGTCGAACAATACCAATTCCGCATGATTGAATCGAAATCGAAAACAGAAACAGGCCTGAATGCAAGGTCAAAACGTAAGATATCTCATATCTAGGATGGTGATAACTACCAACAGTCTCGAAAACCAAAGAAGTATTCTTCGACAAGAGTAGAATTTTACACAATTGTAATCCCCAAGTGTTTACTCGGCAGATATTGGATTAAAGATACTTGCAAGTCGTATTGAAGTACGAAAGCAACAAAGTCTGATGATAAGAGGATTGGGAGATTCGTGAAACAGTAATGTACGGACAAACCATTGCTTGCTCAAAAAAGAGTTGTAATTAATCTCTATGGATTTGTTTGGATTAATGAATCATAGTTCACCGTTGACCTTGAGCCGGCTAACCAAACTAGGACCTTCAAAATTTGATTATATATTTCGGTCTCAAATGAATCACAAACTGTATAAGATCTATAGAGACACTAACATAGCCAAGCACTTACGCCTGCAGCCGTTTTGTATCACTCTCTGTCCCTGTATCACTGTATGAGTGTTGTGGTATATCACTTGGTATGTCCCCCCTCAGTGACTTCGTCAGATAGCGAAGGAAACGAAACTGATACTGTAGGATATGGCTGCGACGGTATCGGCGGTGAAAATTCTATGCTGGCCAGTGTAGGGTTGGTCCAACGGTTTCTTGACTCGAGCTGCAGTTTGTAGATTCTGGAAGCAAAACATCTGTGGCTTGCTGTGATAAGCTATTGGAGTTGTAGCTAAGTCGATTGTAACCTCGCGTTGAGGCCGTTGCTTCGATTAGGGGTCGATAAGCAAGTTCGCCTGAGCAGACTGAGGTTGCCTCTCGTCGAGGTGGTTGTTTTGGATCTAGCTGAGAGGTGAGAGCTTTGAGATGCCTTTAGTTGAGGACTTGAGGTGCCTCTAGTTGAGGATTTTGGAGGTGCCTCTAGTTGAGGACTTTGATTGATATCGGTATGAGTGCTATGATTGACAAATGATTTATTTTTCTGTAATTTATTTGGCCAATACATTCTCCAGTTTAACATGTTTTACAAAGCTTTTCGGACCAAACAAAAACTAAAATATTCCTAAAATTTTACCCTTTATAACTTACAATTTTTTGTTGCTCAGTGCCCATCAGCAAACAAAATGCATAACAGCAATGCAGAAAATATTCCCAGTCCTACTTTTCTCACTCGCCTAGTCCGTCCTCTCCCATAGCTAGTCAGTATTTCTGCTCGCGTATCCTGACTGAAAAGACAACGGATATGAATATACCCTAAAGCTATCAGACAGCGTAAATGAGCGTGTATTGAAGATAAAAATTGCTGCAAAGACACACACAATCAAAACAACAACAACAACAACAACGAAACAAAAAAAAAATGTAGAAACAAAGCAATTGGCAAAGGCACACAAACTGCAGCAGCAAAGCATAAAAACAAACAGAACGTGGCTAAATGGCAGAATGGGTATGAGGCGAACCTCCAACTCCAGCTGCTGCTCTGTTTCTGATACGGGCAAATCTGTTTGGTAAAAAGAAGAAAAAAAAAAAGTGTACAAAACATAGCAACAGGAAAGTTTTCCAAGCGCAATGTTTGCAGCGCTTTAGTTGGTAGAGGATACCCCAAAAAGGGTTTGGGGTGGAGTTGGATTTGGCTGCTATTGCTGCTGCTGCATCATAATGATGTAAAGAGAAGAGAAAAAGGAGCTAAGGGATGCAATGATGAGGCACTGGACTGGACCTGCTGGGTTGCAATGTTTGAAGTGTATGCAGAAAACTGAAACTTTTAGCCATACTTAAGGGAATTTAAAGTAAGATGTGCGAGACAATTAAGAATAGACTTTCCGTTTTTTAAACAACGTTCCTGAAACAACGGATATTATATCAAAATTCTTAAAATTTTAACAATTACAAAAAATTGTTAGCTGGATCAATTGGAAATTGTGTCAACTTGATTCAAGTGCAAAGTTCTCATTTCAAGTATAATTTGTGTGCCCTTTCAAACCGCTTAAAATTAATTCCGATAAAGAAATTGCAACAAGTACAAACAATTACAGAAAAATTGTTTAACTCAGTTCCAATACTTTCTTCAAACAAAAAGTGAATACATAAAATATAAATTTAAAGACCCAACAATTCTTTAACTTATCCTCATTTGTTCTTGAAACTAGAACTCTGAGTTTATTCAAACTAGGCTGACTTAACCCATGACCCAAAAGATATATCTGTAGTTCAGAAATTCAACCTTAGTCGGTATTTAAAGTGATAGAAGCTGGAAATTTTATGGGCAGATTCGTATTTTCGTTGCAAGTGCTATTGACTTTGGCACTGTAAGTCTTTTTCGACCTTAAAAAAAGAAATTTTGTACTTTAATTGTAAACGTCTGTTTTTCTTGGGTTTTAAAGATTTTAGTTACACACTTTTTACACACTTCTTACACACTTTTTACACACTTTTTCTGTATACAGCGTCACCTCGTTA
Source organism: Lordiphosa magnipectinata (assembly GCA_037044535.1). Classification (NCBI taxonomy): domain Eukaryota; kingdom Metazoa; phylum Arthropoda; class Insecta; order Diptera; family Drosophilidae; genus Lordiphosa; species Lordiphosa magnipectinata. The sequence continues at coordinate 69,995 of JBAMBO010000512.1, forward strand.
GTCTCTTGTCTTTGTCTTCTACTCTCGATACCTTTCCAAGATCCACAAAAAAAGGAACCCCGACGTTCGACCAATTTGCTCATCAGTTGGTGCACCGTCACATGGCCTCTGCAGGTTATTTTGAAGAACCTCACTGTGGACACGACTTTTAACGTTAAAAACTCATTAGAATTCAAACAACGCACGAATAACCCCTACATATGTGATGATAAAAAACTGATATCATTTGATGTAGTATCTCTATTTCCAAGCATACCCATAGAACTAGCATTGGGAACTATAGGTCAGAAGGGGACAAAGACATTAAAATACCTAAACAGCTTTATATAACAGCTATATATATATATACCCAATTAAAAGGTATGCCAATGGGATCCCCAGCATCTCCGGTTATAGCGGACACAGTGATGGTGGAACTCCTTGACAACGCAGTCAGAAAACTTAAACACCCACCAAGATTGCTCACAAAATACGTAAACGATCTATTTGCCATCAATAAAGAGGAAGAGGTCTTAAATACTCTTGACGCACTGAACTCTTTTCATAGAAATTTAAATTTCACCATTGAGTTGGAGATTGCTGACAAATTACCATATTTGGACTCCACAGTAAACAGACATGGGAATCAACTCAAAATTAGGTGGTAGGTGAAATCATTAACTACCATTCTAAACACCCGAAAAACATGGTGATAAATACGGCACGGGGCTGTATACAACGGATGCTAAACATCAGTGACAAAATGCTCCAATTCAGCACTATAAAACTATTTTTATGCAGTCAGTATATTATGGTAGTTTTATAAGTTCTGAAAACCCCGACGAAAGTTATTCTTCGAACCGAACCTTTTATAGGCGTCTTAACCGCTGAACCGATTTTCACGAAATATTCACAGTATGTTCAGGCTGATCAGGAAAGAGTCATAGGTTATATATCAAGTCTGTGAACCGGTTCGAAAGCTGTTAAAAACGGTTAAAACGTGGTTGAGAACCATATCTCAGAAGTCATTCAAGCTTTGCACTTGAAATGTGTTTTGTAGGCTGGTATTATGGAGTTCGACATTTTACTAGATCAGGACCTGTATCGAACCGGTATCGAACTGGTCTCTATGGTCTATGTCTATGGTCTATGAACCTGAAATTTAGACTGTAGGTTGGTAATATGGAATTGGATATTTTACAGGTTCACGAACCGGCTCAAAAGTGGTTCAAAACCATATCTCAGAAGTTTTTTAAGCTATGAACTTGAAATTTGGTCTTTAAGTAGGTAATAAGGAGATACATATTTTACTGGATCAGGACATGTATCGAACCGGTATAAAAATGGATCAGAGCCATATCTCAGAAGTTATATAGGCTATGAACTTGAAATTTAGAATGTTGGTTGGTAATATCAAAGACACTACATATATAGATACCGCATCTCATTTAAACTTTTTAATTTTTTATTTTTAGGATCCAATGTCAGCTCCCAAGAAAAATCGTTTTTTCTTTCACATGAGACATCTATAATATCTATAAATCTTTGCTCTCAGCCAACACTCATTTATTAAAACGTATAGCTAAATTTCAATACATACACTGCTCGCCACTTGAATAGGACACCTCTAGCAAATATATCACAAAAAGATCATTTGCGAAATTAAGCTAATTCTGTTAGACAATGATTTCCAAATGAACATTATTAAATCACTTTTAGAGAAAAACGGTAAAAAAAATTGTAAAAAGGATCAACAATCTAAAATGTACAGATCTTTCACATATGTTCTGAAACTTTCAGAACGTTTCGCACATTCCGACTTCTTCAACAATTAAAAGATACAGTTAGCCTACAAACCCACAAACACAATGAAAAACTTTAACAACAAGACGAAATCCAAAATAACTACAGCGGATAGGAGCAATGTTATTTACAAGATACCATGTAACAGAGATAGGGAAAAAGTTGTTATAAATTGCACATTGGAACAAAGAAATCTAAGCTAAAAACATGTATAGCTTAACATAAATCTGACTATAAACTAAGACAACCGACAACCATACAGAAAACAGCGCTTGCGATACACTGTATAGAGAGCGGACACTCACCGAACTTTGAGCCGAACTACAGCAAACGTTTCGCTTAAAGATGCTTCACATTATCAACTCACCAATAGACAAGAGACTTAACTACAAAGCGGATACGGATAACTGCGCGCACCTATACAGACATTTACTTACAAAATGATAGATTAGTTCAAAACTCCACGTCGCACGGCTCAGACGTGTAAAACAATGTATGTAAAGAAGGTTTTTGATCAAACTTAATGTGAATTGTAATTGGTAAATTGTTTTGTAGTGTCCCTGAAGATGGTTGCCGGTAAGCAACACAGTTTGTAGTTTCATTACACCTCGAGCCACTTTACTCAAATTCTACAATTTGAAAAGGTCGCCAACTATCAACTTTTAACACTAACATACTTATCGATATATTTGTACAAATATGGCGGCTATTTTCAAATAATTCCAAAGTCTACTTAATAAATCCTTTATTTTTTCTCATTTCTTGATTTAGGAGGAACAACTGTTACTTTTTTCAATGTTATTAACGTTCGTGTACTTAAATTAAGAAGAATACAGACAAGATACAGCTTAAACTTGAAATTTGTAGTACACAAAGACTATGTTTTTTTTCTAAGTGCACTATTCCTCACTTCATCTAAAACTCCCCCATTATTCGCATTCAATAGAGAACGCAATGTTTGCTAACGTTTATCGAGAGAAGCAACACCTTGTTCCATAAATCGTTCCAATGACTTTGCATTTATCAGTCGACCGGCAAGCACAAAAAACACACACACACCCACTCAGTCAGGTTTTTGCGGCCATTTCTTCCGCTTCATATTACAAATCTTCAGCTGATACGATTATGTTGTGTGGACTCTACACAAGAGGCAAGTGAAAAAACTACAAAACAGTCGTGGAGGGGAATCCATGTATCGAGCATAAAAAAAACATTGCCACTCGAGGGATATGACCAGTTAATAGCATTTCCCGGCTACGCCCACGCAATCGAGACAAAGTTCGTGTTTGGTTTTTTTTTCTCGCTCTCTCTGCTTGTTTTGTCTACTAAATAGAGTGAGATACTTTTTTCTGTCTTTATATATCAGTATAGGATTTATGTTATGCAGTTTGTTTATGTTTTTTTTTTGTAACAGAAGGGGGGCGGGAGGTCAGACAACTTTTGGCCAAAAGGGTTGTAAAATATGATGATGTGATTGAGGTTGCGGTTGGCTGGTTAAAAACACTTGAATCTGAAAATGTTGCCCTACTCTTTTGTGGAGGTTACTTCATATAATTAGCAAATGAAAAACGAAAACTTGTGCAAAATGTAAGGCGAAGTGATATAACAGACTAATTATGCATTTTTTTTTTTTTAGTTATTTGTAAGCGTTGAAATGTGTGACAATTGCTCGGCTTGCGTCTGTAAGGCATTTGCAAAAGAAACAAAGACGGACGAAGATGAATCGTAACGATTACGAATATCTTAATCTAAAGCAAAACCAAGCATCGATTAACTCCAAATCCCATGCTGTGAACCAAGTCAGTGTTTTTAATCCTCTTCGAGCTACTGAATCCAACTAAATTCTTAATGAAAATTATGTTAGCTTCTCACTGCCCTGATTTTGTCATCGACATCACGATTTATCGAAAAAATGAGATAAGGTGTTCGTATTGGCAGTATTATTGCTCTTGTATTCTTGCATCCATTATGAAAGACAATTTGTCTTAATAAGTAAAAAATGGGATTAGATGATGTTTCCTTCTTATACCCTTGCAAAGGGTATTATAATTTTGCCCAGATCCAGATGTTTGCAACGCATTGGCAAATCGCAAATGAGATTCGCCGTTCATGGAGAGACAGACACATGGAACAGCACATAGCTTGCGATCGTCAAGGAAGCTTCGCTCCAACCAGGACTAGCTCATTCGCAACTGGCAACAGCAGCCAAGGTGTGGTTTTGCAAATCGAATTTCTTCTACAAGTTGTGAAACGGCACCGCCAAACTCACACACGCTCACTCTGATTAAATTCGCACACACACACACAAATACGTTTAGACTCAGCCAGCAACGCCAATACGCACACACACACAAATACAAACGGCAAAGGGTGGTTTTTTTTTGTCCAAATGACACCGACCTCCTGTCTGTCGCCCCGTGCCTGCATGTCCAACCGTACGCATCCTGCTGCAGCCAATGCCTTCCACGTTAGGCTATCTACGTGTGAGAATCGTTCCTCGCCATGTCTGCCCACACCTGCTGCCCACTGACCGTGCGGAAAATATTCCTCGCCCAGCCGGCGTTGCACCTGCATGTCCACAATCGCAACATTGGTCAATCAGTCACCAATCTCGCCGATTCACATTGCACGCAGCCGGCTCTGCAACTACATCTAACCGATCACACTTTGGTCAAGCATCTGACCGATTCTTCAGATCTTACATTGTACGCAGCCTGCCAGACGAACGGTCCTACTTATGAAAGTACTTCGCGCAGCTGAGTTTGGATCTTCATCGTATCTTTCATCATCGCCGACGTTCATGCACAACGATCACCATACCTGATCGACCACAAGCAAACATCTTCAACCAAAGACGCTCTTTGTTTGGCAATTGATGCCAGCCTGAGTCTACCTACAAGTTCTAGATCTCAACACAAAGCCTACAACAAGTGGCAAACAAAGTTCACAACGCGTGGCTCATGAAAGACTCTACTCGGGGTACAATACCCAGTACTATTGATTCTGCAACTTCTACCCTGATTGGGTGAAATTGTTTATCGACGCCCATTGGGACTGAAGATGCTCACCCCGAACATACATCCCAGTTATACTTAGAACTTGTAAACCACCGACTCTTCGGGGTTTTCCGGTCTTTATTTACACATTATTTATTGTACTGTCCATATATATACACACGTCCGTCTCGTTCAGCGTCCATTTCCTACTACTCCACAATCCAATAACGCTTTCTTCTATGCTCGCATCATCCATCCAGTGTAACCATCCTCTCATCCATTAGCACTAGTTCGGTATTGTTATTAGAGTGCTTCAGACTATTTCATCAAGAGGCCCAAAGCCAGTTCTTTACTATAATATGTTTACAAACTTGAAGATCATTTGATCCCACTTAGTCACTGTAGGGGAGTACTGTGGCAGCCCTGCCCAAACTAATCATCGTAATCACGCAATATCGTGGTTGTCCATCTCTAGCCCTAACGCGTCAGAGAATGAATCTTTCACGATCGAACAATAATTGTTAGTACATAAGTTAAGTTAAGTAAAGTTAGTTACACATATTAAACCAAGTCGCTTAAATGTCCAAAATAGTGGAGCCATATATTGTTTAGTTTGGGAATCACTCGGCTAACATTGTCCAAAGCGAGCATTAAATTGTTGATTGAAAAATTATTTGAAACCTTCATTTACCTATATATAAATTATTATTATTATTATTATGATTATTCATCCTAGTACTAAGTTTTGTTAACTTACCTTACTGCACTAGTCACACAAATTATTTATCATTATATATACATTTGAAAAATATGTTGGATTGTTATTTTTAGTACTTAATATATCTTAATTAATCTTAATTAAATATTTATCTATAAGTTTTTTTTTGAATAGAGTTTAGACGGCTCTTTGAAGATGTGTTTTGAGGTCTTTACCAAATGTGTGAGCCCCACTGATAGTTGCTGTGTGGTAATTGGTTCCAAAGGCAAACAGCGTTTACAAAAAAGTGATTGTCGGAACAAGCCAGTCTGTTTCTCATGCAGACAAGATTGCTGGTTCTTCTAGATGAGGTAAAGCTTAACATGTTAAACAAGTAGTCTGGATTTTGTCTGTAGATTATTTTGTGACGTGATCCCTTCTTTGTAGCCCATAAATATGTCTTGCAATACTATTAAGGGCTGCATTTAATTTGTGTTGGCTACCAGCATCACATTTACCATAAATTTCTACACCGTAAAAAAGTACAGGATCAACGGAAGACTTCGCAATCAGGAGTCGTATGTTTATTGGATAACAATTTTGGGTTAGCGATAATTGCCTAAGCAGTGCGTAAGTCTTCCCCACTGCCTTATTTATATGATCCTGCCAGCATAGAGTTTTGTTGAAGGTTATTCCAAGGTTCTCAACCTTATCACACAGTATAGATGCTCCATCTATTTCTAATTTTACAAAGTTTTCAGTACTTAAGACCTTTTTGTGTATGATAAGGCACTTCGATTTGATGGGGTTCATGCTAAGTCCATTTTTCTTGGCGCATTCACTAACATTAGACAGATCATTGTTACACGCATTAATACACGCATTAATACACTGGTAAATTTGACTCAATGAACTATAAACATACAATTGGACATCATCTGCGTACACAAACAGAGAAAAAAAATATGCAAAATCTACACGAAAATGTAGGATTTCCACACGTTTCGACCGGGATTTTCAACCCATAACGTTTGTGTAGCTTTTCTGCACGCCGCGCTTAGCGTCCTCTTTTCAACAAGTTACGAGTAGCTTTTCTGCACGCCGCGTTTAGCTTTCTTATTCCTAAAAGCGGCGTGCAGAAAAGCTACACAAACGTTATGGAACGTGTAGATATCCAACATTTTCACTTACACAATAGCAAAATATAATAGCGCACTTTTTATACCCTTGCAAAGGGTGTTATAATTTTGCCCAGAAGTTTGCAACGCATAGAAATATTCATTTCAGACCCAATAAACCATATATATATTCTTGATCAGGGCGACGAGCTAAGTCGATTGAGCTTTGTCCGTCCGTCCGTCTGTTTCTACGCAAACTAATCTCTCAGTTTTAAAGCTATCGAGCTGAAATTTTGCACAGAGTCTTCTTTTTACTGCACGCTGCTAATATGTCGGAACCGGTCGGGTCGGATGACTATATCTTATAGCTGCCATAGGAACCATCGGTCGAAAAATGGGTCTTAATGAGAAAAACTTTTTGTTTTCACTGTTAGCGTTCTCAAACTCGGTCAATATTAATACTATTTGCTTTCAAACAGATTTGCAAATTTTTGTCAAGATCGGATAACCATATCTTAAGCTGTCATAGAAACAATCGGTTGGAAAATGGGTCTTAGTAAGAAAAACTTTTTTGTTTTCAATGCTAGCGTTGTAGAACTTGGAAATAATTAATATTATATGCTTTCAAACAGATCTGCAAATTTTTGTCAAAATCGGATGACTATAACATATAGCTGTAATAGGACCGATCGGTCGGAAAATGGGTCTTAGTGAAAAAAACTTTTTTGTTTTCAAGTAAATCGTTCTTAAAGTCGGTAATTCTTAATATTAAAAGTTTTTAAACTAATTTGAAAAAGTTGATCGACATCGGGTTACTATATCTTATACCGATCGGTCGGAAAATGAATCTTAGTGAGAAAAAACTTTTCTGTTCTAAATTTTATCTTTTTTAAACTATGCGATTGTTAATTTGATATGTTTTCAAAAAGATTCTCGAATTTTGGTCGAAATCAGATGATAATCTGTCGGAAAATGGGTTTTAGTTAAATTTTTTTAGAATTTTATGTAAGCGTTCTTAAACTCTGACATTTCAAAAACCGCATTTGCAAGGGTATAAAAACTTTGGCACAGACGAAGTTAACTTGGGCTTCTCGTTATTTATATGCGTTGTATGTATTTATGGTAGTATTCAGAATTTGTAATTCTAAACGTTTGTGTAGATATCCTACACGTCGCATGTGAAGATTAGTTTTCTAAACGAAAAATGTAAGAATTCAGTACTGATTTAGAGCTACATTTTTCGTTTAGAATTTACACACGCGCATGTAGGATTTCAATATCCACACGCCGCGTGAAGAAAACCTACACGTTCGAGTGGTATTCAGATTGCTGCATGAAAAATGTAGAAGTTATTTGGATTTTAGCTGATTTTCTTATGTCGTGTAGATTTTGCATTTGCCTACGCAGCATTTAGCTTTTCTACAAGCGGCGGTTTGATATTGACGTGTAGCTTTCCTGCCAGCCACGTGTTGCTTGCTGCATTCTACATTTTGCGTGTGCAATTTAGTAGGGCGCAACACGTTTCGTTTAGCTTTGACGTTTCTCTGTGTATGGACTTTACACTTTGACAACACACTGGGAAGATCATTAACATACACTGTAAACAGAAGAGGCCCTTAACCTGATCCCTGTGGGACTCCTCGTGTAATAGGGAGAAACTCTGACATGTTTGCATTTGATACGACTGCTTGATTTCTATAGTTTAGGTATGAACGCATTAGTTTTATAGCCGTTTGGGAGTAGTTCTATAGATTTCCTAACTTAGTAGTATTTCGGTGTCAAATGCCTTACTGTAGTCAAGAACGGCTGCAACCGTATATAAACTTCGGTCGAGCCGAAATTAGCTTTCCTCCATTTTTTTTTATTAAACCCTAGCCGCGCCGGTTATTTCGCTAGCAATAAATACGTGCTCAAAAATATATATTAATTAAAATTTGCTGTGGAATTTTGCAATTTGCAAATGGCCAGCAAAAACCATTTCGGACAATGGAAAATATTGAGTGCAAAAACTGAGTGTATTACACTTACCCCATGGGGTGTCAGTAACATTTGCTGTTGGTATTAAATTTTTGCTGCACGTTTTCAAAGAAATAATAATTGCATTTGCCAACCAGCACATGACTGTAGTAAAGACTATGGTGTTATCCACCAAGTGTTGGGTCGTGCCATGCCAAGTGTTATAATAAATACACACACACACACACACACATCTGCACACACCCGAGTGAGGGGGAAATAGTTATGCAGCTGCTGCCAAGGGGCCACGAGAAAGGAAGGAAACGGAGTTACGCCACTCGCACAAGTTAAATTATGAAAATTATAAACAAATTAGCTACACAGCCAGGATTATGTGGTGTGGCTTTGTTCCTGCTCGGTGCATAAATTAACGCCAAGTTCGCCGAAAACCTTGCTCAGTTTCTGTAATCTGTGCAAAATCTGCTTGTTATATGTTTAATATAATTAGAGGAATGGGTATTAGCGGTGGGAACTTATTTGGGGTGCGCGGCTATAGTTAAAGACTGACTTTAGATTTGCATAACGGAATGTGCAAAAGTTTGAAGTTGTAATGCAATCAACAGCTGGCCCTAAACGTTGCCCACATGTGGGTAAGAAAACAAAAAAAAAAAGGCTCGTTGCTAAAAACTACGCTTTTGGCCCATTCACACGCCGCCACTTTGGCCTGACGGCTCTCCATAGAGCAATTTATAATATGTGCCGACAAAAAAAAAATCCACTCCAAGTCTCTTATATTCCACTGACTAGCCTGGGCAGGTTGGATTGCGCGTTGTTGACTTGTCAGACGGCTTTTCACGGCATCGTCGACGACTGACAGACGGACGGAGGGACGGAGGAGGGAGTGGGAAGAAAGAACCGCAACAACTGTTTTACCTTTTTTATTATTTTGCATTTACTGCATACTGCTAGGCGCAAGGGCGTGGCACACATACATATATACTTGTATATGTAAATTTTTTGGTGGCTTTTTTTAACGTTATGATTCGATTTTATGCTTGTCGCGGTTCCAGCCCACACACAATGGCATAAAATCAATGAAGTTGAACAAAAGGCAAGCAACAAAATGGCCGCCATTTGCAAACTTCAACTCCACCTACTCCGCCCAATCGCTTCAGCCGCTTCAGTCGCCGCTTGTCATTATTTATTGAAAATATAGTTTGATGAGTTTTTACTTGGCCCTTTCAGTTGCTTCTCCCTCTCCTGGTTTACGCTGTTGTTGATTCCCTTTTTTGCGGTCAATGAATTCGGTTGTTGTTGTGTCTGTGTTTTTCACTGAAAATTGGTTAAATCAGTAAACTTTGTCCAGACACTTTTTTCCTCTAGCTGTTGAAACTTTAAAACTGTGCGGGTGGTAACGATACCCAACAAAAAAAAAAAAAGTTATCCCAAATTGCTTACATTTCACTCGTAAGTTGGCTTATTGTTTGGTTTCAGTGTGTTTGTGTCACAAAAAAGTTGAGGTTAATAAAGCTGAAATAAGCTTTTACCACCGTTTTTTCATATGTGTAATAAATAAACCAATTTTTCCATATTGGTTTTTCACAACTTTGCAACATTATTAGAAGCTTCAGAGATCTGCTAAAGTGCACTGCTATTACTAGTGTACTGCACTCGCACTTGATATTTATCACAATCGAGTATCTCAACCAATGAAAAAAAAAAATGTATGCAGTCTTTACTCCACTCAAAGCATATTTGTGCTTTGCTTAAGCAGTGCCTCAGTGTGGCTCATTTCTTATACTCGTGCCGGCAGAGAGCGGGTGTTGAAGGAATCACCATCAATGTTCGATTGTAATTATTTAAAGCGGCCCAAACCATTGCAGAGCCGCCTCCAAAGTTGTGGTAGGTACAAATGCTCTCAGACGTCATAATGTCGTGCCAGTGATCATTAAAACCATCTGGCCCATCCAAGTTAAAGTTTTTCTTATCCGAGAATACCAAATTTTTTCACTTCTTCCTCTATGATGTGACGTTTCGCCAAATCCATTCTGGCTTGTTTATGAGATGTCGTCAATGCAGGCTCACAGGTCTCATGCATTTAAGAATCTATTTTAACTTATGTTATGAAGTCTTTTTGAAGAATTTTTGGAACATTCCATACTATACTATACTTCAGCAATATAATACGACCACAGATGTGTAAAGTGTCAGTCGTGAGTGGTTCAAATCAAGCTTTTAGAATGGCGCATGAATCCCTTTGAGAACATGTGGGGTAACCTTGCACGTGGTGTTTATGCTGGCGGAAGAAATTTCAACTCGTCGGAGGAGCTTCGAAGAGCTGTTAGCGAGGAATGGGCCAAAATATCGGACTCAGCGTTCCAAAACATAATTAGCTCGATGCCTAATCGCATTTTCAAGCTCTTAAAAGAATCTGAAAGTCTGGACCCATTATTAATTGCATTTTTATACCCTTGCAGAGGGTGTTATAATTTTGCCCAGAAGTTTGCACCGCATAGAAATATTTATTTCCGACCCCTTAAACTATATATAATATATTCTTGATAAGGGCTTTGTCTGTCCGTCTGTATGTCCTATCGGATGATCGGATGACTATGTCTTATTGCTGTCATAGGAACCATCGGTCGAAAAATGGGCCTTAGTGAGAAAACTTTTTTGTTTTCAATGTAAGCTTCCTTAATCTCGGCCATTATTAATATTATATGCTTTCATACAGATTTAAAAATTTTGGTCAAGATCGGATGACTATATCTCATAGCTGAAAATATGAAATATAGCTTATATATGAAAAAACTTTTTTGTTTTCAAGTAAATCATTCTAAAGCTTGGTGATTATTAATATTAAACGCTTTCAAACTAATTTGAAAAAGTTGATCGACATCGGGTGACTATATCTTATGGTTGCCATAGGACCGATCGGTCGGAAAATGGGTCTTAGTGAGAAAAACTTTTTTCTTTTCAATGTTGCTTCCTTAAACTCTGCCATTATTAATATTATATGCTTTTAAACAGATTTGCAAATTTTGGTCAAAATCGGATGACTATATCTTATAGCTGCCATAGGAACCATCTGTCGAAAAATGGGTCTTAGTGAAAAAACTTTTTTGTTTTCAATGTTAGCGTCATAAAACCCGGCCATTTTTAATATTATATGCTTTTAAACAGATTTGCAAATTTTTGTCAAAATAGGATGACTATATCTTATAGCTGCCATAGGACCGATTGGTCGGAAAATGAGTCTTAGTGAGAAAAACTTGTTGCTTTCCAATCAAATCGTTCTTAAGCTTGGTGATTATTAATATAAAAAGCTTTCAAACTAATTTGAAAAAGTTGATCGACATCGGGTGACTATATCTTATGGTTGCCATAGTACCGATCGGTCGAAAAATGGGTCTTAGTGAGAAAAACTTTTTTCTTTTCAATGTTGCTTCCTTAAACTCTGCCATTATTAATATTATATGCTTTTAAACAGATTTGCAAATTTTGGTCAAGATCGGATGACTATATCTTATAGCTGCCATAGGAACCATCGGTCGAAAAATGGGTCTTAGTGAAAAAACTTTTTTGTTTTCAATGTTAGCGTCATAAAACCAGGCCATTTTTAATATTATATGCTTTTAAACAGATTTGCAAATTTTGGTCAAAATCGGATGACTCCATCTTAAAGCTGCCATAGGACCGATCGGTCAGAAAATGGGTCTTAGTGAAAAACTTTCTTGTTTTCGAGTAAATCGTTCTTAAGGTCGGTGATTCTTAATGTTAAACGCTTTCAAACAAATTTGAAAAAGTTGGTCGACATCGGGTGACTAAGCGTCTGTAAGCGTTTTTAAACTCTAACATATCAAAAACAGCATTTGCAAGGGTATAAAAACTTCGGCACAGACGAAGTTGCCTTGGCCTTCTCGTTTTTTTTTTGTTCGCTGGGTGTATTTTCCAAAAATGTTCACTCTGACTCTGTAACTCTGTTGTAACTCTGACTCTGAAAGCCGTACTTTTGAAAAAAGTGAAGCTTGTTAACTTTACAAGTCTTTTTCCAAGTCACTTATTAATATTTGCTTCTGTTTTGATTGCCGAATACAACTGATATTCAGTTTTTCCCCAGCAACCAACTCATTGGAACTGACATTAGTGTTGGATGTGGACCCAAACATTTCATTGTGCAACGGTTTATGCCTCTATGAAAATGCCAAGTCACTTTCCACCAGCGTGCACGGCCCCAGCTACGTGTCCGCTTTTACCCGGCACTGACCATTAAACCGAATGTTCAACCCAACCCAGTAATTAAAGGTACGCGCCACAAATGTCAGTTAGTTGGAGGACTGGGACCGGCACAACGACAATGGCCGTGGCAATGTTCCGCCCCCCTCGCAAAAGCCAACTCCGATTTGGACGAAAGGACGACAGACTTTGCGCTAGTTAACGCTCTTGTTGTTGCTGCGTAGCGGCGTTGCACTTGTCCTGTGGGTCCTGCTGTTGATTGCCATATTGCGCGAAGGCCGGCCGCTACGTGGTAATAACTGGACGCACGCACAAAATGTCGACGTCTTGCTGCCACATTTCATTTACTTGTCCAGACTTTAGCTCCAAATGGCACAAACGGCAACGTGCATTGTGCACGTGCATTGTGCGTGTGCATTAGCGTGCCAGCTCAAGGCAGTTGTACACTAGTATGAAAATCATTATGAAATAACTTTGGAGAGAACGAGAAAAGCTAATGCAATATTTGGTCTGGTTCTCATGCCACTGTACCAGACACAGCTGCTGCCTCAAAACTTCCGCTATGCGTGCAACCTGCTCAACATGTTAATGTGCTGTAGCAACAGCCACACCACACACACTCACACGCACACAAATCCCTTGCAGCTGCTTGACTTTTGTATGCAAACGTTTCTGGGTTGATTTCGGTGGGGTTGGTGGAGGGAGCAGCTACGTGTATCCAAATATTGTCCACCATTTTACATAATGCCATTTGCTACTCTTTTGAAGTATATAAAAAAATAGTTAATTTTGCATTCTTGGCTATCTGTCTACCGGTTGGCAATGCAGTTTCCTTTTTGCTACGTTTCTTTTCGGTTTTATTGTCTATTTTTATGCTCTGTACCAAGTGGCACGTATTAGAGCGCTCAACTCCAAAAAAATTTAAATAAAATATAAGATTTCACATATTAAATGCTGTCCCATCCTGCCCAACTAAATTTTTGAGTCGTTCGGATATTCCACACTTTTTTTTTATAGTCGTCATAGTTGGCCACATTCGACGGACCCATCTGGCAACACTATAACTTTTGACAGCAATGCCAGATCGACAAATTACATAGCGCGTTTGAAGCGTCAGTCCAAGTAGATTTTTACCATGGTACAGCACACGCCACGTGGACGCTCTCAGATTGTTGAAATTTACATTTAACAAAACAAGTCAATTGTGAGAACTCAACGTGCATTTATAAGAATAAATAATGTGAGAAGTGCGCCTTCTAATAACACTATAAAACGTTTGTACGAAAGATTTACAACTGGTGATGCTCTTTCTATTGCAAAGAGGCCAAATAAAAGGCGACCAAGTACAAAGCGATCGGATGACAATATTGCATTTTTACGGGCCAGTGTTGAGACGTCGCCAAGAACATCCCAAAATCGCTGTTCTGAGCAGTTGACCATAGCTCGAATCAACTGTAACATAATTCATAGGCAATCGATTGCCTTGACGATTGCTATGACATTAGAGTTAGGTTATCCCTCCCTTATTGTTAGGCCAAAAGACTTCAACTTGCCTTGTCCGGTACTTATAATTTTTCGTTTATTTACTTTTCTGGGACTTGCTAATAGTTCAACATTTGTTGCATGGATTGGGGAAACACACACAAAACCCAATTAACCCATATATAGTCTTTTTCTTAATTGTCCAGATCACCAGAGACTGGTGCTCTTATCGGTATCTTTTTAAATGACTAACGTTTCCAGTCGCGGGACATTGCCCATCGGACAGTTTGACGATGTTGCCATCCCTTCCGTTACCTCATATTCAGTTGTGTCGAAGTTCGAAATGAATTACTTTCCTACTACTACTACACTCAGAGAAAAAATAGAGAATTTCACTCTTGAATCAAGAGCATTCGTTCTCAAAAGTACGGTAAGAGTGAAAATTCTTGATCCAAGAGCGAAATTCTTGATTCAAGAGTGAATTTTTGATCCCGACATTCCTGATTCAAGAGTTTCAGCTCTTGATCCAAGAACGAATAATTCTCAAAATAAAAAACTTAAAAAGAATATTTGGGGTGGGGTGGGTGGGGTTGTGAGAGAGACACGGCCGACCCGACCCTACCCGACCGACGTGGTCCGTCTCCCTCCCTCCTCCCACTCACCATTATCAACCCAACCAACCCCAACCACCCCCCAGAAACTTTGTTTTAAAGTGTGATTTTAGATAACCACATACATAGATATTCTTTTTTTTTTTACTTACTTTTCTGGGACTTGAACACGGTACCTCGAAAGACTGAAGACTGAAAAACACACAGGCGACGGGCCGCTTAACGAGCTCAGCTATCTTCCATAAGGTAAAAGACGCGACTGAAATCACACTTATAAATAAACGCAGTTGCTCTCTCGCTTTGCGAGAGCGAGTCCAACGCAATTCTTTCAACGACCAACTGCGCATGCGCTCTCACTCTCTGCGAGAGCGAATCCACCGCTATTTTCTCAAAGTCAAGTTGCCCTCACCCCCCTTGTCTATAAAAAACCAAATTGAGAACGTTTAGAACGAATTTATCTCGATTCCAAGAGCGAAATTCTTGAAAATTCAAGAACGACTAATTTTATTTTCAAGAGCGTTCGTACTCAAATTATTCGTTCTAGTTTTTTCTTAGTGTACTGGCAACACTAGTCACGCGCCGTAAATTAGGCGCAAAGAAGAATCGTAACAGAAAGAGACACAAACATTCAAGTCAGAACAATAAAAACGCGCATTTCATTTCGTTTGAGAAAATTTGACTTTGTTGTGAAGCAATGACATCAAATTAAATATACATACAATGTAAGCACTGATAAATTAAAATTTAATGCGGCACCTTCAAAAGAAGACATAAAGGCATTTTTGATCAAATCATTGTGAAATAAAGTTCCAAGTGTGGCGAATAAACACCAATTGATGCTCAATTTTGTGAGTGAAGGACTGATTAAAGTGCATACGAGAAAGCATAATCAGTCGGACTGCAGATTTTTACACTAGAAATGAAGGAAGTTCATATCCAGCAAACAAGCGCCAATCTCACGTCAATTATAATCTACGTCTTACAGTTTTACAATATATTGTAATTGTATTGCAATTTTGTATATAGTGGGTAAAACGTGCAACGAACCTAGGTTCGAACCAAAACCAAAGCCCCCAAAAACGTCGAACCTCAAATTTCCAAACCTTAACCGTTGGTAAATTTTGGTTCGAGCCTGCAAACCGGAGGTTCCAAAATTTTTTTTGGTTTTGCAGCCCTGATGTTAATAAATCTACTTGAAGCCAATTAAGTGATTTTTATCACGAACAGAAAAAAATTGTGTTTTTCTTTGATCTGAATGAAAAAACATGCCAACCTTCACAGCTATTGCACTTATGCACCATGTGTACAATTTAAACCACATGTACCTAAGTATATGCATGACTTGTGTTGCCCATATCTAGAGTCTTTGTGTTGTCTTTTTTTCGAGCTCAGCTGCTGTGGTTTGCATTATCTGTCTCATTCTTCTTGTTCCCTACTCCCTCTGTGGTCGTTTGCTGTTGATGTTGCTGCTGCCGCTTAGCTGTGCTGTGCTTATGTGTGTGTGTGTGTGCATTTCTTATCAGTTTTATGCGCTCTGCAAAGTAGAAGAAGAAGAAGCGCAGGGAATGAAACGGCAAACATTGTGTGATTGTATGGCAACGCCTGAGATATCAGTAATAGCCACCAGAGCGTTTGTGTGGCATAGAAATTGTGCAATTTAAATCAAATTACAGCCAAAGCATAGATTGAGGGTTATAAAACTATTCTAATGTTGAAGTTGAGAATGGCAATTTCGATTGTGTCAAAATCTGAACCGATAAGAATGTTATCTACAATGTGATTAGATGTGCCCGTTTTGTATATTCCAAGTGGAAGTTATGTACATATCAAACTGCCCTCGTATCTCAACTTTTTCTGCTTCACCAACGCTTTTTTCACCGCCAGAAGTGCTTTGGCCCACGCAAAAAGTTGTGCAAAAATGTTTAAGCAAAAAATTTCAAGAGAAAAACCCACAGCAAAGATGTTACTCTAGGGCAGCAAGACTACAACAACAACCTTGCAACTTTCTATTTTACATATTTTAATGGTATTTTATCAAACACAATTAATCGTAATTGCTCGTTTACCCCACCCACACACACACACACACACACATTCGCACATATGGAAATGCGAGAGGAATACAAAAAATAAAAGTAAAAACAAAAGCAAAGTGGGCAAAGTAAGTGCTACACATTAGCGCCTACGCTACGCTACGCTCAGTCATCCCATCCCAAATGTCTCCTTCAAGTTGAAGTGGGCCCAGCGGAACAAGAACTCCTCCTGGCCACATTAACATTTTAGAATTTTCATAGCAAGAGGCGCAGGCAACGTGACAAATGTCTACAGCAAGAACAAACACAAAATACAAAAATTACACTTAAATGGCACAAGGAAAATAAAAGAGAGAAACTCACATAAAGCAGAGACCTCAGCACATACGTCAAATTACACATGAAAAGTAAAAATTGTTGCATCCCCATCCCATCCCTTTTCCTCGATGCTTTATGAGGTCAATTACCTGTCATTTACATGACTGAGAGAGACAGCTACATGGGGGGTGGCTTCCCACTTGCAGCTGGATTTGTGTTGGGTGTCAGTTGCCATTCGGAGGTTTCACTTATTCCTGCTTTGGACTCAAATCTGAACTCAAAACGAAGGTCGTCGTCGGTCGTCCACTTTGTATGTTTTTTTACTTTTTACTTTTTACTTTTGCCTGTTTAAGTGCTTGCTTTAGTTTGGTATTTGCTCATCCTCCTCATTCTCCTCCTCTTGCATTGGTCAGGCAATGAACTCGATTAATTAGGGGCATTGACATATGTTGCCTTTTATTTACTCTTTCCCCCCCCCCCCCCCCCTATTCGCCACGTTCTTCAACTGAGTTCAAATGTCAAGTTGCAAATTGATGGCTGTTTTAAATTCGATTAGGATTTTGCTCTTTTTGCTGGTAAGCTAATGATAAAACGGAAATCGAAACGAAATTGAATGTCAAATTGAAATTGAAATGATATGGAAATGAAATTGAAATGAATTTGATTTTAAATAGAATTGAATAGAAGTCGATTTTGAAAGAAAAGTAATATTAATTCTAAAAAAAAATTATATGAATTTCAATTTAAAAAAAACTTAGCTGAGATTTGGATGTGCTTACACACACTGGTACCCTAACCGGACCACCCCTGTTCGGATAACAAATATCATTTTTCTACGTTTTTAAGATTTTACATATTCTTGCTGTTTAAAAATGATTTTGTAGTACTGGATCGGTCGGTGCATTATTCACTGAAGAGTCGTTTTGTAAATCAAATCTAATCTCGCGACATGTTGACTTTAAAAGGGGAAATAAAGAAAAAGTAAAGTTGTAAAACGACAATTTAAACCTTACCTATTTAGTGGAAGGGGACGCATGATTTATACCAAAAATAAATGTAATCTACCAGGACGCTATCAAAGAAAAAAAAATATATTAAAATTGTCTAGATAATTGTAACTCATTGAAGGAAGCATCTCCGATGTATATATTTTTGTTCAGCATGTCTAGCTGAGCCATGTCCGTCTGTCCGTCTATTTCTATGCTATCTCCTCCGTCAGTCTTAAAGCTATCTTGACCAAACTTTGCACGAAGTCTTTTGATACAAATACGCTGCACATTTGTAGGAACCGGGCGGATCGGATGACTATAGCATATATATGCTATAGGAACGATCGGTCGAAAAACTAGTTTTAATGAGAAAAACTTTTTTGTTTTTAATGCAAACCTCGTATTTATAAGTTTTCTATACTTTTACATAATTCTACAAGTTTGATGAAAATCGGACAACTACATATTATATATAATTCATCTTCCATTCAAAAGATAGGTCTGAAAAAAGTCACAGGATGAAATACTTGTTTGTTTTCAATGCTATAACTCCCAATCTTGATATTGATTAATATTTTATGCTTCCACATAATTCTCGCAAGTTTGATCCAGATCGGATGACTATAGCATATAGCTGCCATAGGAACGATCGGTCGATAAACTTGTTTTAGTGAGAAAAACTTTTTTTTTTCAATACAAACATCCCCAAACTTCGCATTTAATAGTTTTCTCTGCCTTTTTATAATTTCACCAAGTATGATGAAAATCGGGGTACTTTATAGTATAGCTGCCATTGGAAAGAAAGGTTTGAAAAAAAGTCTTAGTAAGAAAATCTTGTTTGTTTTTAATGCTATCGATCCCAAACTTGTTATGGATTAATGTTATATGCTTCCACATAAATCTGGCAAGTTTGATCCAAATCGGATGACTATAGAATATAGCTGCCATACGAAAGATATGTCGAAAAAGTAGGTCTAGTGAGAAAAACTTTTTGGTTTTCAATGGTAGAGTCGTTATACTTTCTAGTTATGAATATTATCAGATTCCACACCATTTTGTAGGAGTTTTGTAAAAATCGGATAAATATATAGCTGCCATATAACAAACTGGAAAGCAAAAGGTCAAAGTAGTGGTGCCATCTATTGCTGAGCTTGGGAAATAACGCTTAATTAAAATTTTGGAATGAAAATCATTTGAAACCTTTATTTATACAAATTATACCAGATGCAACGGTATATAAACTTCGGTCGAGCCGAAGTAAGCATTCTTCTATTTTGTCTTATTAAAACTAGGTTTTTGATTACTCCTACACATAGGCAATAAACCGAGAAAATTGGACTCAAGATGAGCACAAACGTTACCAAAAACAGTGCATAAACGGGTTTTCTCATTTGTAGTAAAATACAATTAAGAACAATTTTTTTTGAATTCGCAAAAACTCAAGTCGAGTTGATATTGTTCCGTTTTCAAGAACATTTTATACTTGACTGGGTAAAAAATTTGATTGATTTAGGATCAGGTGTAAGCGGGTTCCTCACATTTGGGGAGAATAGGTAACGGGGACATACATATGTATGTACCTCTTTGGATTGGAAGGGAAGGGAGGCAAGTTAGGATCAGAGACATCGCTGTACAACAAACTTCATCGATCCACTCCACCCCTGATTCGTTTCATTTGTTTTTCTGCAAAGCTCAGAAAAATGTTTTTGGGCTTGACTGGGAATTGAACCTTCTGCACTTAACGTATAGAATGACGCGCCAACACATTCAGCCGTTGCACACTTTTGTAGATTCACATCTTGAGGGCTGCTTATGCTTGGTTGAGCTGACAAGATGTTAAGTTGAACAAAAAAAACAGAGAGATCAAAAAGAGAACCTCTCTATGCCGAAAACCGGTTTTTGATGTTGTACAAAGTAAAGATTATCCGATTGAAAACCACTTTACTCATTCCAGGAACATTTTGAACATTATGCTATAGTCATTCGATGAACATGTCAAAATAATGCAGAGCAGGTTTTAAAGTTGTAATTCTACGAAAATAATAGACAAAAAGTTTTAATGAATTGAGAAATTATGAAGCAAGATTCCATCCAAATCTTAAGGTTCAATAATTTAGGAAACCAATCCGAACCAGACTTTACGTATAATTTTAGAGGTTTGCAGCCTATGCTAAAATTTTGCTAAAATTATAAATATGAAAGTTTGTATGTTTCTTACTCAATCACGTAGAAATGGCTGAATGGATTCGAATCATATTTTGTCACACAGAACGTTGATAACGGGAAAACGCACAAATGGGCATTTCCATTCTGACGAACCGGACCATCGAATACATTCAAAGTAAATAAAAGGTCTAAATAAAAGTCTAAATAGGCTTAGCTTATAACTTTTAATAAGCCCTATTATTGGTGCTAAGGTTGATTTTGGGCAATTTTTCGTTTTAAAAATAATTGCTGTCGAGCGTGACAAAAAGTGGAAGTTATTTGGAAATGCCCACATTCTATATAACTTAAATTTAAATGTAAAAAAAAAACGCCAAATTTGCAAAAGTATCATGTTTGATACTTTTTGTTTAGATGACAATGCCGGCGCTGGTGGTAACTAGAAGGTTAAATTGAACGGTCAAAACAAATATCAAAATTCTCCAAATTTTAACTTGATAAAGATCAATCAGTCCAAGAAATCGTGAAATTTGCAAAATTTTATGAGTTTTGATTATCATGAACGTTTGATAGATGCCAATTGTAGATGCATAAATGGTTAAATCAAACCTTAAAAAAAAATCGCGAATTTTTCAAAATTTTCGTATGATCTAGAGCAGTGATGTCCAAAATAGCTCTTATAGTTCTGCCGGCCGGACACACGTATAGAGATAGAGAATACTTGTGTTCCATCAAGAGCACGCCCGGCGGTTTGCTCTCTTACGATGCGCGTGTTCGGCTTTTTGTTCTCTCACGAGTCATTTGCAAACGGTTTTGTTGTTTGCTTCGTGTTTCGCTGCTACGCACACAAACGCAATGCTTGATGGTGTGAGTTTGGACACCACTAATCTAGACTTATTATAAAAATGGGTAAGTTGACAATCAAACGGTCCAAAAAAATCGTAAAATTTGCAAAATTGTAAAATGATATCAATGGTATACCGGAAGAGTGCGTAAATTGAGCGGCACAAAAAATCGCAAAATTTGCTAAATTTTATGAATTTAGATCAGGAGTGGCCAGGTCATTTGCGCATGCCGTGCATTCGCTGTTTTCTGTTTAGGGCTTAGCTCTCACGCATAGCTCAAGGCAAAGCATAGTGCTTGGGTTTCCCAAGAAGAGAGGACGGAAAATGTGACGCATGAGTTAGGGTCTATGGCTCGCAAACTCTAGCTCTTTCTCTCCCTCGCCTCTCAAGTCAACAAAGAAGTGTATGCGTCATCTTTAGCGAAGGTTTTGTTGTAAGCGCCGAATGATTTCTTGTGTTCCGCACACACACAAACAAAAATCGGGTTTCTCTTTATATTTACTGTGGTTTTCGTTGTTTCACAAATACTTACTTCATTTGTATTGGTGCCTACGGTGTCGTAAGCCGATTCTGGGCACCTCTGGTTTAGATAATCATGAAGATATGACAGATGACAATTTTAGATGCGTAAATGGTTAAAACACAGATTCTAGCAGTGGAATGTATTGATCTGTTTTGATCTGTGCTACAAAAGTGAATGTTCTACCAATGAGGCATGAAAGTGTGGAAGTTTGATCAAATTTAATTTTGTTATTATGTTCAACGTGATACTTGAGAAATATCAACCACAACAAAGAGCTGGTAAAAACGATGACTTCGGACTGACCTCATACATGTACTATATAAATAATTACATATACCACTCAACTTCATCATTTCGCTATCTTGTAACTAGGCTTTAAATTCTCTTCATTTCAGTGTACTAGAAAGATTTCTTTGCTTTAAAGTGCCTCCAGCTGCATACGGAGGGGAGAGTCTATTAACATAAAATCAGCCCACGCGTAGAGAACAGTTTTTGCTTTAAACAATTTAAATGATTTATATTACGTTAATTGCCACATCCTGAGCAGCCACAAAGCAGCAGACAATGCCACATAAAACCATAATCAAATATATTGTAATGTTTATTTTTCTTTCTCTTTCTCTTTACAGGTGAGTTGCTGTTTCTGTCACAATCCCCTCCTGGCTTACGCTGAAAATATATTTCACAAAAATGCAGTCAAGGGTAGGTAAGAAGAAAGAAGGAAGCGCAGGGCAGGGCCGAGCCAAGCACAGGGCAGAGTCGTCTCCTTCTCATCTGTGTGGTAAAGTTTGCTTTTATTATCAGACACGGCAAGGACAACAGACAAGGAGAACGGCGGCGACGAGGTCTCATCTCCTGGCCCTGGCAGTTGGCATAATGTCGTGCAACGTTCCTCATAAATAATCGCTTTCGTGTGTTTGTTCCTTGTTCATTCTATTTCTACTCCTTCCTACCGTCAGCGAGCGGCGTTTTTCTTTTATAATTTAAAATTAAATGATGCATTTGGCATTTAATGATTTACAATTGTTACCCACCTACCTTACTGAAGAGGCAAGCGATCACTTGGGGATGTCTGTTGAATTATGCAGCAATTTGAAGTACTTCTAGAGTCATATGTTTGACTCTCATCTTGACCTTCCCTAAAGGCAGTTGAGTTGTCTGTGTTTTAGGCACATTTCTTTGGCTTAACTTTGGTCTGTATCCAAGAAAATATGAAAGAAATCGGTTGCCTACCTCGAGGCGTTGATTAAAATTCAAGCTGTGTTTGCTCTTTCAGTACTTCAAGATTAAAGTGACAACTTTCAACTGCTAATGAGTTTGGCGACATAATCAGCGCTCCGGTCCTTACTCTGACCCAAAATGAAGACAAATTAATTGCATACAAATAATTTAATAGTAATAAACATAATAAACAAGATGTGGCTCCACAGTAACACGGCCAACAAAAATGCATAATGAGCATTAAAATGCTCGACAAAATGCGGGTACATGGGTGGAAAAATGGAAAACTGCAATGGCAGTGCCAGTGCCAGTGCCAGGGCTGTGTCCCCCGTGTGGGAATGTGGGTGGTTGGGCGTGTGTACTGGTTAGCCTCGTCTATATATAATAGGATTATACAAAACACGCATACATTACTAAAGGTAGGCGCTCGCTCGCCCACTGGCAGGCTGTAGTAAGGGCTATGGGCTTGGGTTAAGGGTTAAGGGAACATTGCCCGTTCGTCGGATATTTGCTGCTACTCACGTTCTATTTGCTTAAAATTCTAAACGAATCCTTTTCATTAGCAAAGCAAAGGGAGCAGGAGAAACGAAATTTTATAGTTTGAATGGCAAAACGAATGGAGAATACTCTAAAGTAAGAAAAAAGTTAATGTTTGTGGTTTCCCTTCTTTTTGGCAATTTTCGGATATTATTTCGAAAAAAACGATGCATCTTATGATGCGAATGCGCTCTGGATCCTGACAGGGCTCTACACGTGCCACTGCAGACTGCGGAGCCACCTGTACAATTTGGGAAAAACAAACACCCAAATATTAGAATTTGTTTTTAAATCAAACAATTTTTATTTATTCTTCATTGAACTTTTAGCAGGCTCCAGGTCAATAAGTTACGTTTTGTTTCAAAGCTTTTTTAAAACAAGACACACAGACACAAAGGAGGCTGGTTGACTGTATACCTACTTCATGAATCACCGTTATCAGACGTTAGAGAGGCCCAGAATGAGCTTACGGCCGTGTGGACACCAATTCAAATGAAGTATATATATCTCAAGCAAAAACAACCACTAGAAATAGAAAGAGAAAAACGGCTTACGGCCATGTGGACACCAATTCAAATGAAGTATATATATCTCAAGCAAAAACAACCACTAGAAATAGAAAGAGAAAAACGATTTTTGTTTATATGTGTGTGTGTCCGATGCACTGGTAGCCAACCACAAAGCCTTCTCTCGTAGAGAACGAGAAGAGAGAACACTTTTAAAGTTGTTTTTGCTCTACGCAGATGCTTTGCGTGGCGGGCTGAAGCACCAGCAATAACAAACCTTCGCTCGTAGAGAAAGAGAGTAGAGAACGCATATGAATTTGTTGTTGGTCTATGTAGTCTTATGGCATGCAAGGCCCGTATACGCGCCAGCTATTCCTATATATTCAGAATATGCGGCTTGCAGAATGGGCCTGGGCACCTAAGAAAAGTATTTTCATCAAATCTTTCCTGTTTTTAAGAAATTGCAATAGGATTTTTGGATTGACTTTATTTAAAAGAAATAACAATAGTTAATAATAATCGCTATTTTACTCAAACCTTCAAGTTTTGGCGCACTCCACAAAGGAGGCTAGTTGACCGAACAGCTTTGTCATTGGCATCTCTGCAATAATCATCAGCGGACTTTGTAATGCCATAATCACTTGGGAACTTCAATGCGACTCAACAGCAAAAACCGGCTCTGTGAGAAAGCGCTGCTTGTGGCCTTTGTATGTGTGGCCTTACAATGTTAGTGAGAGAGATTTCCTCCCCACTGCTAACATAGTGACCAATATCTCTGAGTGCAGAATTGCATTCAACCCGGGGTTTTTACTCTAAAATCAAAGGTAAATTTTAAACTAGTTTTAAGAAAATGATTTTAGAAAAAAATATTATAACTATTTTTATCAGCTGGGCTCCGGCTTTCACTTACTTTTGCGATTTTAGCAAATTCGTACGAATTAAATTTTTTAGTGCTCCAAAATTCGCCACTCTTTGTTATCGATTCTGTTTCATTCCCAATTCGTTCTGCAACACTGCACATGACAGAAATAGCTGTATCAACAAACTTAGTCTAGGACATCTAGACTAAACAAATGCGCAGTCGACACCGCTTCTGTCTGAAATTAGTCAGCTGTTCGCTCTCACTTACGCTCTCTGGATACATTTGGTCACCTGTATACATTTGGGAATATGTCCGTCTCACTCTAACCACTGTGATTTCCTTCTGGCACTTGGGCACTATCGATTAGCACCAGCAAAATTGAGAAGCAGTGCCAATTTTATCTTTAATACTCATTCTCAAAGACATTTGTTGTTGTCAAATGTAGCTTGCTGCTAATGCAATTTTGGGATGGTCAGTTAAAAAATTTTCTAAGACAAGAGTTTAACCCAAATTGTATTGGAGAGCCCACAAAGACAATCTACAATAGTCAATGAATATAACAAAATAGGTTCACAGGGAGGGAGCTCTTATCTCTAGCAATATTTCCCATTTACTTTTCATATCACGAACTCAGAGACGTCGCCGGATTTAAATTTGCGCATTTCGGCACCAAATCTTAAAAATTTTCGAAAAGCGAAAATGGGAGCATGACTGTATGTCATAGTATTCGAAGTTTAAGAGAACTTTTTCTGTTTATTAAAAAAATTTTTAATTACCCAGGGCAAGCTTATAAATACAGCGAATTTCTAAAATTGTAATATTTTTTATGAGTGTAGTAAATTAAAGCTTAAAGGATGCAATCTGTACCATTTATAAACCTATTGTGAACGACTGGCTTAAATCAAGAGGAGAACTAAAAAACTGCAATCTGAAAGCAAAAGATATTAAGTTAATAAACAGACTGCTCAGCGGAAAAGCGTTAGATAATTACATTCTAACCCAGATGCATGTCTGAAACGATAACCGATGTCATATAAGCAACGATTACAATAACGCCTTACACATAGTTTTCACTTGCCTAAAATACAGCACGACTCGACAACGTTTCCCATCTCTAACAAATTACACTACATTTATTCATACTTTAAACAAGAGAAAAGAGCGCAAGTCGAATTTTTTAAGAAAATCAAAGTAAAACTTTCAAAAACATACAAACGAGAAACCTAAGCTAACTTCGTCTGTACCGAAGTTTATCCAGCAGTTGTACGCCTCAGTACTGAATTTGTCAGTGCTGATTCAGTGCTGCTGGGCACATCCTGAATGGAGATGTTCCGCGCGCCTTTCCTGAGCGTGTGGTGAACGTCAATAATATTTCCAACCTGGATCGCTACGATCAGATCACAGCCGTCAAGCAACAATTCTGGCGTCGGTGTTCTCCCGAATATATCAACGAAATCCGATCCAGAACAAAGTGGATTTCAAAGTCACCGAATCTCGCTGCTGGAACAATGGTAATCATCCAAGAATACAACCTCCAACCTCTGCATTGGAAACTCTGTCGTGTCGAATCCGTCGTGTATGGAAGAGACAATCGTGTCCGTGTAGCACACATTCGCATGTCAAATGGAACATGCTGTCGTCCAATACACAAACTTGCTGTATTATCTGTTTCTTGAAAGAGGGTCCTTTCAAGGTGGGCCGGAGTGTTCGGTCAAACTCTCATATTTTGCCATTTAATCAAGTTACCAAATGTATTTGCTTTGTAAAACTTTTGAATTTAACTGGCTATTGTTAACACAGTTGATTGTCAACATAATTGTCATTTGCAAGCTTAATGTTAGCGACTTATACATATCCGTATGCTAAGCTCACACACACATATGAAATCTCTCTCTTTTTCGAACTCTGTTAAACCGCATAGGCTCTTGTAAATTCTAAGCTTCATGAATAAATCAGTTCTGTACACTCATTCATTGAAGCAAGCAAGTAGTTGCACTTTGAGACACGTGTCCTGGATTTTCATACACACCCATCCTACATGAAATGTTCTCAGGTCAGGAAAACGCTCCCGATCCAACATTTTGGCCCATTTCCCCCAACTGTCAAACTAGCAATAAAATCCAGAAATATTTCTAACTCAAACCCATTTTCCCATAAATAGTCATCCGATTTTGACCAAATTCGTGAATATGTTTGAAAGCATATCAAGAAAACAATCACCGAGTTTAGCATCGCTAAAATTGAAAACAAAAAAGTTGTTCTCACTTAGACCTATTTTTCGACCGGTGGTTCCTATAAGATATAGGAATTTGATCTGGTCATCGGTTTAACATGATGATCTGTCAGATCTGGTGACTCCTAAATGTAATTTTTCTCTGCTTCTTGAGTCTGGACAGTGAAAAATTAAAATGAAAACTAAATTTTTATGCATACTGATGGGGTAGTGATAAGGTGACCGGTCGAGGAATAATGATTCCCCCCCCCACCCCCTGACTCCCCTGACTTGTGAGTTTATTAGCTTACCAAAGCTTTCGCACAAATTCTTTTGACTTGCGAAATCTAAGCTTATCAGACGTTGCCATAATCATTATGCTTTTTGATAGAGAACCTCGACAAAGGGCGCTCGCGCAACGTTAGAGCAGTGCTAAAAATTGGAAATAAAAAGCATAGAGAGTGGGAAATAAAATGCAATTGCACTTTGCACAAAAGTTCAACGCATTCAGTGCTTTAGCCTAGCTATCCCCGTCAATTCCCTCAATCCATTTTCTGAGTCCAGTTCTCGTCCTCATCCATAAACTCGAAACCAAAGCGCAAATGGCAACGGCAACAGCAGCAGCAGGAGCAGCAAACTCACAACTCAATGGCGGAAGTTTGCATTTTCCCAACGAATTCATAATCATGTTGAGTCCCTCCTCCATCTCCCCCCATCATACATTTGCTATGCCATGTTAGCTGAAAGCACAGTTTATCCTTTTTGATTTGCAGGCTATGGCAGAGGAATACTGGTGGTGGTGGTGCTGCTGCTGCCTGCTGCTGCTACTCTTCAGTAGTAAATATTATTTCGTTTCAATTCAAATAGAAAAAAAATATATAGCGAATGGCACGTAAACTCCATGTGCATGTGTTTGCATTTGTTTGGGTTGGCGGGAAAAGAAAAAAAAAACTTTAATAGAAAACGAAACTCCCCGCCGTTGATATTTCAAATGAGCGGAAATTACACGTTGCAAAAATATGAATTATTAAATTTTCGCTATGAAACTAGCAATAATAAAAGAGAGACACACACACACACTCGCAGGCTATGAATTTTATTCTCTGTTTTGCCCTCTGCGTGCTGTAATAAAGTTGCCAGTTTTTACACTTGGTTTAGGGTTTTTGCTTAGTTTATGTAAAGATATAAATTCTTGGTAATTTCTTTGTACATTTTTGTTAAGCAGTAGAAGATGTTTGTTTTATGACAATAATCCAAAATATTAAATTAGTTATTTTTAATTCTTAAATTCTAAAAAAGAAATGCTTAAATTAGAAATAAAACAATCAAAATCTTTTTACCAAAATTTGACATCTAAAAATGCATATTTCACCAATTCAGTCACTTCTTCTTTGCCTCAGTGTCTATTTGCCATTCTCAGTTCAACATCATTACAGACTATTACCAAACATTTTCCATATGCTTAACCCATTGTATACCCACATTTTCAGCTACATATTGCTTAGTTCGTTTTATTTTTTTGTGTGCGCGAACTGAGGAAAAATATGACAACATGACTGTCATTTCCGGTAACAGGATGTAGCACACACTAACACAATCTAAACTTTCGTCTGTGTTTTTGCATGTGTGTGTGTTTGACAAATATGATAGCACAAATTTCGACGTACGCATTTGCCTTTACCTATTATTTTTTTTTCGTACTCCTTCTTCGTGCTTAGTTATTTGTTAGATATTTGGAAAGGAGCAGGCATTTACATTTGGCATTTCTTTGCTCAAATGGCAAACATATTTTGTGTTAGCTAAAATACCTTTTTGTCAGCCCATAAGAGAGTGAAATATTTCTGGCTTTATTTTATATACAACGATTTTTGGCTTGCAGTTTTTGGTAAAAGAATTTCACATAAATTGAAGGTATTGACAAGCTGGAGTAGACAACATGTTTGAATGACAAAAAGTGACATCTGTGAAAAAACCATGAGAATGTTTAACTTACACAGAGAATTTCATGAGAAAGTCCACAATTTCAATTGAGTTGGCAAATTACGCGACTGTTGAAAATTCCTTAACTCTTCGATTCATACCTTGATTGATTTCATTGAACGTTTCTGAATTGAGATGTGTCTTTAAATGTAAATGACATTACTGAGAAACTAATTAAAAATCATATTTAAAAAAGTTTAATTGTCTGTACATTAGTGTAGTCCATTAAACGCTATACTCTAAGTCAGCAGTGGTCACGTCCTTGCTCCCATTGGTCAGAGATTTATTTACAGACGCATAAATTGCGTCGCAATTACCTCGTTTCGAAGTGCGTTCCAACAACAAATGCCACGCGAATCGGTGCACGGCGTCAGCAGGACGCACAAGCAGACGGCGAAACAGGTGCAGTATGCGCTATCGAGACTCGCTGATAAGGGTTGTGTTTTCTGTTGTTGTGTGACTCAACCCAACTCTATAATTTTTAAATAAAATAGAAATATTAGGCCGTGTTCCGAATTCCGAGTCAGGTTTTGTGTAAACAATTTCAGGTAAAATTTAAATTTGACAATGGTATATGAAAGGTGGCAAGTGTGTCCGAAGATTACTATATCAGGTTTAAGAGCCAGCTTACGGCGAAGCAAACACCAATATATATGACGAACACCTTTTTTCTATACACAAAACTGTTTTTGCTTCACTTTAGCCACAACCACAAGGGTACCACTGGCTTAAGAGTTTCGCTATCAAGACATTTGAATGATGATGAAGAAAATCGCAATCGGTTTTTGAAAATGGCAGCATTTAACAATTTCGGGTAACGATTTTTTTTTATTTTCGCTGCTTTTATGTATGCGGATATGTACGTAAGGGTGTGTGCTTGTTGAATGTAAACTGTATGTTAAGTTTATTCTTTTGAAATCTACATAAAATTTTTACTCAAATGGTGGTAAAAAAAAATTCCTTAAAATACTCAAAACTATATGAGTTATCGAAAGTAGTAGTAGCAGTTCCTTGTACACAAGTAAGCGTCGAACGACTATTTTCTGGTGTAAAATTTATAATGCATCCATTAAGAAACAAATTGGACGCATAAACTTTAAACGCAATTATGAACTAGAACGATCGGAATTGGTAAGAGATCTGATAACCAATAAAGGATTAGAGAATTCGGGTAAAACTTTCAGTTGAAGTTGAATCAAGATAAATGTAAATTAGTAGATAAAAGTCGAATCAAACAATCGGTTTTTGAAAAAGGAAGGAGTTTTTCATTCCGATTCCGCTTAATTTTGAATCGAACACGGGAACAGTCCTGAGTATTTCTTTATCGGTTGGAAACTGACAACCGAAACGATTACTTTGCAACAGAATCCTACCTATGAATCAAAGATTGAAATATATATACCTGTAGCGGTACACTGAAATAAAAATATGGTTTTTTAATTTTTGACCAAATTCTCTATACAATACTCATATTTACACCAATCAGTTACGGAACCAAATAACTTGAGAGTCGAAACAGAGCCATTAACCGAAACACTCAAAAGTTAGCTGTCTTTAACTGAAAACAAAAACTGAACTTTCCAAAACATTTTGAGTACAAATATTCTTAAATTACTTGAAATATGTTTTTGACTACTGAAGAAATGATTGATATTTTTGGTTATTTTCTTGACCTTTGTTTTTATACCCTTGTAGAGGGTATATTTAAATTGTCCGAATGTTTGTAACGCATATAAAGAAGCATCTCCGACCACATAAAGTATATATATTCTTGATCAGCATAACGAGCTAAGGTGATATAGCCATGTCCGTATGTCCGTCCGTCTGTTTCTATGCTATCTCCTCCGTCAGTTTTGAAGCTATCTTAACCAAACTTTGCACGAAGTCTTTTGGTACAAAAACGCTGCACATTTGTCGGAACCGGCCGGATCGGTTGATTATAGCATATAGCTGACATAGGAACGATCGGTCGAAAAAGTAGTTTTAGTGGAAAAAAATGTTCTGTCTTCAACGCAAACGTCCATAAATCTCGGATCTATAAGTTTTCTATGCTTTCACATAATTCCACAAAGTTTCAGTAAGATCGGACTAAAAAAGAAGCTAATATACCTCCAAACTCACAAGTCCAATATCGTCCAACCAGTTTTGGAAGGAATTAAGTGTTTAGGATTAGGTAAACCAAGGCCGGCTGTATCTAAAGATATTGATCCCAATGATCTAAACAGAAAATTCATGCAATCACCATCTGAAGTACCTGACATCATTGAAATACGTACCTGACATCCGAAGCAATTAATAATTTAGGTCCTTGTTTTAACTTTGAGTGTGTTGATCAATGTGATGTCCTATCTTCTATTCTAAAAGTAAAGTCAAATGCCAGTGGACTACATCAAATGGACCCCAAATTTATTAAAATTGTTCTTCCTCAAATTCTATCCCATATTACGCATTTATACAACACAGCATCAATGACTTCCACTTTTCCTCATGCCTGGAAAATAGCAAAAATACTGCCAATTCCAAAAATCAATAATGAACATCGTCCAGTCTCCATATTACCGTTCTTATCTAAAGCATTTGAGCAAGCCATGTCTTGTCAAATATCTAAGTTCATGCAGGAAAACTCTCTGCTGAATGACAGACAATCAGGATTAAGAAAACATCGAAGTTGCACTACTACCTTAACTAAAATCAGCGAAGATATACGATATAATTTCTCCAGTACAGCATTCAAAATTGATGAGCTCGTATCTACATGACCGACTGCAAGCAGTAGCTACTGTAAATAAAAGATCATCCTTTCTGTCACTAAGTCGTGTCGTCCCAAAAGGATCAGTTCTTGATCCATTACTTTTTTCGATTTATTATATGTTAACGACCTCCCAAATATTCTGTCTAAATGTGATGCTCAAATTTATGCAGATGATAACCAGATATATGTCAGTCGTCCGTTAAATAAAATTTCTGAATGTGTTGATGTTTGTAATAGTGAACTTGAACTGATACGGAGCTGGGCAAAGAAAAATGGTCTAAAAATCAACCCAACAAAGTCCAAGTGCATTGTTGTATATAAAAAGAGATTTGATACAGATTGCTTACCAAATCTAAAGATTGATGGTATCAGTATAGATTACGTTGAGCGAGCAGTAAATTTAGGTTTTTGCATTTAACAATATTTTATCATGGGATGATCACATAAACAAAGCAATTGGCAAAACAAACTCCTTAATCCGGCAGTTAAATCTAACGAAAAGTTTCATACTAACACATATTAAACAACTGGTTGCAAAAACATACATAGTACGGTAGTAGTTCGGTAGTTGTACTGCAAAGTCTAAATCTAAACTTAATGTTGTTTTCAACAACATAGCTAGGTATGTCTACAACAAAAAACGATCGGATCACATATCCGAATTTTCAGAGAAAATTTTTGCCGTTCCGTTAAACTCGTGGATTTGCTTGAGAGCTCCAATTTTCCTGCACAAAATAATTAACACTTCAGAACCTTCATTTCTTTATGAGATAGTACATTTTGCTGCGTTTCAACGAACTAAGAATCTAATCTGCCCTAAAAATGAACTAGCTACCTCAGACTTCCATTATTTCCCATTTGCTATTTGCCTTGGGAATCATTTACCAAACAATATTAAATCGATAAAAAGCGTACCACTATTTAAGAAAAGTTTCGAACACCATCTCAAACAATACCACAAATATAACCATTCCTCTTTTTAATTTTCTAATGTAATTGTGGATTGTTTATATAATTTATCCTTAGTTTAAGTTAGTATATTTATACCCTTGCAAAGGGTATTATAATTTTGCCCAGAAGTTTGCAACGCATAAAAATATTCATTTCCGACCCCATAAACTATATATATTCTTGATCAGGGCGACGAGCTGAGTCGATTGAGCTTTGTCCGTCCGTCTGTCTGTCTGTCTGTCTGTCTGTCCGTCTGTCTGTCCGTCTGTTTCTACGCAAACTAGTCTCTCAGTTTTAAAGCTATCGAGCTGAAATTTTGCACAGAGTCTTCTTTTTACTGCACGCTGCTAATATGTCGGAACCGACCGGATCGGATGACTATATCTTATAGC
The DNA here is from genome assembly GCA_037044535.1 of Lordiphosa magnipectinata. Lineage (NCBI taxonomy): Eukaryota > Metazoa > Arthropoda > Insecta > Diptera > Drosophilidae > Lordiphosa > Lordiphosa magnipectinata. The sequence continues at coordinate 103,157 of JBAMBO010000512.1, forward strand.
TGCCATAGGAACCATCGGTCAAAAAATGGGTCTTAGTGAGAAAAACTTTTTTGTTTTCAATGTTAGCGGTCTTAAACTCGGCCATTGTTAATATTATATGCTTTTAAACAGATTTGCAAATTTTGGTCAGAATCGGATGACTATATCTTATAGCTGCCATAGGAACCATCGGTCGGAAAATGGGTCTTAGTGAAAAAAACTTTTTTGTTTTCAAGTAAATCGTTCTTAAAGTCGGTGATTCTTAATATTAAACGCTTTCAAACTAATTTGAAAAAGTTGATCGACATCGGGTGACTATTTCTTATGGTTACCATAGGACCGATCGGTCGGAAAATGAGTCTTAGTGAGAAAAACTTTTCTGTTTTCAATTTTATTTTATTATGATTATTAATTTGATATGTTTTTAAAAAGATTCGCAAAATTTGGTCGAAATCAGATGTTTATCTGTCGGAAAACGGGTTTTAGTTAAATTTTTTTTTAGATTTTTATGTAAGCGTTCTTAAACTCTGACATTTCAAAAACAGCATTTGCAAGGGTATAAAAACTTCGGCACAGACGAAGTTAGGTTGGCCTTCTCGTTTTGTATTGTTTTCAAATCGATGTCAACCTGTGATTAGTGTCATAAACATAAGACTCCACTTGTAGCACTAAGATAATAATAATAATAAACAAACTATATAGTATAGCTGCCATACAAAAGATAGGTATGAAAAAAAGTCTTAGTAGGAAAAACTTGTTTGTTTTCGATGCTATAGCTCCCAAACTCGTTACTGATCAATATATATGCTACCACACAATTTCGCCAAGTATGATCCAAATCGGATTACTTTAGCATATAGCTGCCATAGGAACGATCCGTCGAAAAAGTAGTTCTAGTGAGAAAAAATTTTTTGTTTTCATTGGTAGCGTCTTTTTACTTTCCAGATATGAATATTATCGGTTTCCACACAATTTTGGGAAGTTTGGTCCAAATCTGATGCATATATCGTATAGCTGCCATATAACAAACTGGCAAGCAAATGGTTAAAGTAGAGGCGCCTTCTATTGAAGGGAAATAACTCAGCTAAGAATGTGCGACGAGAATTATTTAAAACCTTAATTGAATTAAGTTATACAAGTTGCAATTGTATATAAACTTCGGTCGAGCCGAAGTTAGCTTTGCTCTATTTTTTGTTTTTTGTTTTAAATTCACTTCAGTCAAAGTTTTTGCTTTAAGCTGGCTCAAGGTCAATGGTTAATTAGATTTATATATTCTTTTGTGAATTCTGTTCTTTTGTTCGTGTGAATAAACTTCTTGTTTGGGTTTATGAGTGTTACGCAACTGAGCGGTTACGGGCTTATAGGCCTCTTAGCTCGCTTTGCAACCAGTTGCAGCTGGCAGATATCTCTTCTTATACTGCGACTGGTTGCGCCTAAAAAGTGACGCCCGATGGCGCATGCCTTGCTTTCAGCACCCCGAGGTACTGAGTTCAAGTCCCAGTAGCAGCTGCTTAATAATTATAATTTTTATGCGTCAGAATAAGAAAATGTTAATAAATTGAACATCTCCCCAAGTTTCCCTCACACCAATAAATTTTTAATTTTGCATATTTTTATTTAATTAACTAAATACTCTCATTAACCAGAGAACTTTCCATTGATTAAACTTTCCTAACCCACTTACTGAATGCCACAAGAATGCAGGTTAACTTTTTTTTTCTTCATTAATTCTCTGCAAATTTCCACAGCTTTGTTTTTTTTCTCATATGTGTACTCTAACTAAAAACCACACACTTACCCAAGCCAATTATTTCTTGGACCCACTTGCTCTCTTGTTTGTACTTGGATTGAATGGGGGGCGGGGGAGGTTCATTTGAATGTGCATCTTCATTGCATGTGGGCTATCTGTTTGTGTGTCTGGTTGCTTTATAATGGTTTTAATGAATGTGCAAAAAGAAACAAGATTAAAAAATAAGCCGTAGACACACAAATATATTTTCATAATTATATTCACTAAGTTAATAAGGCGTTGACTGTAAAGCAAATTTCGCAAGTTTATATAATTACATTTGTGTTTCTCGGTTAGCAGAGGTCGTTCAGTTAGTCAAGACAACCTTGAATTTGTTATGTGTAATAAGTCAAGTGATAATAAATGGTCTCTGGGTCAATTGCTACAAACCGACTGACATTTCTCACACCCCACACAAAACAAGAAGCTATTTATCCAGAATTTGTTACCTTGAACTTGCCTTGGCCATAAAAAAGCTACTAATGTTATTTTGGCTGACTTGGCATTTTAATGGCTGCTGATTGTACAATATATTTTGTATTTATTTCCAATTCCTGAGAACCTTTTGTCTATTGTGTTTTGTTGATTTCTTTTTTTGCTGGCCCAAATTATGGCAACATGCCGAAAATTTGTTTTCCCTATGGCAGACAAAACTTTTTTTATGGCTTTTTTTTGTTGTTGGTCCCTTTTTGTTGTTTGATTTTTAATTTTACGCTATTTTTCTTATTCATACAAATTCATAATAAAAAAGCAATTAATCAAGCTGATTAATTTGGCATAATATTTCACTTAGAAAATCCAAACATACTGATAAGGTGACCACAAATGTAAGCTTATCAGTTGACGAGCCATTAATATATGAGCTTTGGCAGTTATTGCTCTATTTGTAAAACGATTGTGTTAAAATAAACTGAAAATGTGTGAAGACCAATTCAATGGGGAATCAAAGTAGATAACCATTTGTTGAATGAGTCGGCTTCTGTTTGATATAATTAATTTGTAAGTTATTATTCGAAATTAATGGAATTTTATGACTATCGGACACTAGTCTTGAAGTGGAAGGTTTTAACGACATTTATGATAATCAAACTAGCGGGAAAAATAGGAACACACCACAAAGGAGGCTGGTAGAATGTACAGCTGTTTCAGGAACCTCCCGGTTTCATCATCAGCAGTCTGCCTGTCTACTGCAAGTCAGCAGCTGCCTTCCATAGCGGCCTTAAAGCAAAAACAGTTGTGGAGTTGTGTTAAATCAAGTCCAAGTCTAAGAAAAAAAGTTAATTCCTCACAGAATTTGTAAACTACATACTATATAGAATAAACTAAGGAATTTTTGCGGCAAGTTACTCAAGTCCAGCTTATCCATATACCACCATTCAACGCTTCAACTCAAACACAATTGTCGTTATGATGTTTATAATCATACAATAATAATAAACAGACAATCGCACACAAAACAACACCAAATGGAAGAGGAGTTGGTGTGTCGATTGTCCAAGCTGGTTGCCTTGGCTGTGGCATATTGTCATAGTCATTGTTGTTGGTTTTCATGTTACAGTTTATATAATCAAATCTCACGCTTCGTTAATTCAAAATGTCGTTATGTGTTACATGACAAGCGGCTTCAAGTAAGTGAAAGAATTTCTTCAACTTTCTGTCGCATCATCCTCGTCATCATCATCCTCTTCCTTATGATGCAGGCCGATTCCCATAACTGAGCAAGTGAAACGTAAATAATATTGAGGCGTAAAACGAATCGAAACCTACATCCATAACACAAACAAGACAACCACCGTATCATCATCATCATCATCATCATCATCGTCATCATCATCGGTGGTGCCTTTTCTTATCGTTGTGCCAGGCCAAGCGCCCGCATATATGCTACACTTGGGAAGCACGTTGCGTGCCTGTGTGCCTGCTGATTGCATGTACATCAGCGCACTTCCTTTAAACAATATTTTCGCTGCTGTTGTGTGTTGTTTGTTTGTCAGTTTGGTAGGATAAACATGGCTGTCATTTTTTTTTATATTTTTTTTTTGTATAAATTCCACTGATAGAATAGTAGGGTAACCTTAGGGGTATTAGGGCTTTGGGCACAAACATGTAACTACCCCAAATTAGTTTTGAATGAATGATTAAAAAGATTAGGTGAGGTTAGGTTAAAGCTGAATAAATCAAAAAACTAAACATTTTCATCAAAATTGCAATATTTGTTACCAGAGATTAAAACCGTAACGGAAATCCGAAAATTGAACGGCTAAAAACGCTTCAAGATTTAGATTTAGATTTATTTGACAAAAATTCCTGTTGTTACAAGTATATACTTAGCAATTATTGCACCAGTCACAAAAGCAAGACTTAAATTTTATCTTCCAATTCTAAAACAATATTTTCTTAATTTAAAGATCTAATTTTCAAGTGTATATTAAATTTTTCCCTAAATTGCGTAGCACTACTCATATTCTTTATGTTGGTTGGTAGTTGGTTCCACAACCTAACTAAGAATTGTCGCTCCGAACTAGCAAGTTTATGGCTATAACTGCTATTATGTTCATAGTTCTTATCGATGTGGCAAAACTAATCTTGTCATACAAATATGATAGTTCTCTAGTATTTGTAATCTTATGCAGAAAAATAAGTGATTTGTATATTGTAAATGATTTAAAGTCAACACCGTATATATGACTAGCAAGGCGTGTAATATGGTGAGTTCGTCTTTTATTGTATACATATCTAGCTATATTGTTAAATATAACGTTAAATTTTCTTTGGTAGGCAGCATCACAGTATCCAAATATGCCAAGCCCATATCACTGTGTAGGTATCAAGTATGTCGTTGCGATCAAAAGTCTGAGGTTCGTCGGTAAATAATTCTTAGTCAAAGAAAGTTGTCTAAGTACTCCATACCTTTTTGCCAGTTGCTCTAGTCACGTAATCACTCCATGAAAAAGTATCGTTTAATGTTATGTCTAGGTTAACTGTTTGTGATTCATATATTATAGGCTTGTTCTCAAAAGGAAGATCAGTTGTATTCAAGGATTTCTTGTATATTACAATATTCTTGCTCTTTGTTACATTTAGCCCTATCATTAACACTTAACAAATCTCTATTACAAACATCTACACACTCATTTATGTTATTCAGATGACGACTAACATACATTTGAACATCATCGGCTTACATGTGGACAATACACTTAGACAACATATCTGGGAGGTCCTTTACGTATAAAGAAAACAGAAGTGGTCCACGAACTAAAGCCCTGGTGTACACCACGAGTTGAACGCAAAGCAGACGATATTTCAGATTTAGTAGCCACTGCCTGACTTCTATTAGATATACATATATGATTTTATATGTTTAATGGCAGTGTCCGTGAAATTTAAGAATTTATCAAGCTTAGTTCCTAGGATTTCATAATTAACAATGTCAAAAGCTTTGCTGAAATCAAGTAGTGTTATAAATGACACATCTTCATTGTCCACTCGCCTTCTAATATCCTTCGTAATACTGATTATTGCCGTGGTGCAGCTTCTATTTTTCCTATATTCCGACTACTAAGCACTAAATTATTTGTCAAAAACTTAATTATTTGCTGAAAACGTAGGTATTCACACATATTGTTATTGTTTGCGCGATCACATTTTTCAAGCTACCCTATTCCTCTGAATGTGAATGAAAAACAAAGACTTTAACATTCTTATGTATGTATGTATAACTGTGTGTGAGAGAAAAATGTTTCTGTCGCGCCGTCATCTTGACAGCTTGTCTGGGCTGCGAACTTGACAGTGGTTAGAAGAGAGGAATGAACCATTTTAATTCGCATTTTGACTCTTGATAAGTTTGCTTGTGGACACTACTGTTACCCTCACAATTTTTAAGTGCGCGATGCCTCGATCAAAAACAAAAATTTTCCGAGAATTGCTGTCTTAAAAATGGTGCTTTTATAAAAGTCACAGTATTCTTGTTGCAGACATAAATAAACAATATGTGTTGAATTTCAATATTGTTTGGAGGACTTTGGCAATGTTTTCGCATCTTGAGACTAAACAGGTACACTTCTGTACCTCTGATAACGGACGCAATATGGTTAAAATGGTGGAGCTCTTGGCTGTAAACGCTGAGGCCGATAATCATAGTGACGATGACGACCTTGTATTCTTCAGTGAGTTCTCCTTCGATTTGAAGTGCGTACGTAAAGGATTTGACAAGAAAATTGAATCATTTTATTAATATGGCGTGTTTTTAGGTGTTAGATGTGCTGCCCATACCCTTTAGTTAGCCGGCAACGCAGTTTTGAATAAGCCTGAGTTCGTCGGTGCTATACTTCTGCATAAACAATTTGAAATTAGTACTTTTACTGAATAAATGATCAAAGTGATATATTATACCAATAACCGAAACCTGAAACAGACCCGTAACCTGTACCTTAACCCATATTCCACAATCTTAATATACCCGTAACCGGAAAAAGACGGTTTTTTATTATCAATCTTTATGAAAATTTGAGGGATTATAGATATTGCGAATAAAAATATAAGTTTAAAATGTCAGCTCGATAAATGAAAAATTGTGGGAGTTATTGAACATTTTGTTTTTATTGTGGGGGCGGGAGTGGTCGTGACAAAAATTTTTAAACAAATTTGATCTGGGTGGAGACAATAGGATTCCACATTTCAAATTTGGTTGCTCTAGATCTTCTAGTCTCTGAGATCTGATGTTCATGCAGACAGATGGACAGACGGACATGGCTATATTGACTCGGATGTTAATGCTGATCAGGAATATATATACACAGAGAAAAAGAAATTGGCTACACGTCGCACAGTGGTTGATTCTGCCCATCTGCCAATCCAAAATGCAAACTTCAAAATTCAAACTTGTTGATGTTTTTAATTTTCTTGAAAGCTAGCATCCCGCCAATATTTATTTCGATTTTTATATATTTTTCTATTCGATAGTCACGATGTTGTGAGCGTGCCAAACTCACGATACTTTCTGCCCATACCTAAAAACATTTTCGCGCCTTTTTAAGTTGTTTTGTTTTGTGCTGAGAAAGTTAAAGTTTTGCGATTTGTTGTAAAGTAAGACTTTAATTTGACCATAGTTGGCATGTATTTAATAAAAAAATTTTGTGTTTGTCCTGTTCATATATGTATTAGTGGTAAATCGATGTCGAACTTAACATTTCACTTAGAGTATATTTACAAACATACCCGCGACTTTGTTGGAGTAGAACTTTAGATATTGGCCCGTATTAGTCTTAAATCTATATGTGTTTGTGAAAATGGTCCATTGTGAATCGTCAAGTGTCAATATGAACTGCAACTTTCTGCAACTTATTAGATTATTACATTTTATAGGTAGCACACCCTTCTCTTGGATGAACCACAACCGAACAAATTAGCCAAGGAATACGATAGAAGATTTGACGCATGTTCGTCGTACCATTTAATATCGTTAATATCTTAGTAGTGCCTAAAAATTTCGATAAAGGGGCCATATAACTTGAGTAAAGTGTCTCCGATTTGAGCAGCTCAGAAGGGGAATAGCATTAATTATTATACCCTTGCAAAGGGTATTATAATTTTGCCCAGAAGTTTGCAACGCATAGAAATATTCATTTCCGACCCCATAAACTATATATATTCTTGTTCAGGGCGACGAGCTGAGTCGATTGAGCTTTGTCCGTCCGTCTGTCTGTCTGTCCGTCTGTCTGTCTGTCTGTCTGTCTGTCTGTCCGTCTGTCTGTCTGTCCGTCTGTTTCTACGCAAACTAGTCTCTCAGTTTTAAAGCTATCGAGCTGAAATTTTGCAAAGAGTCTTCTTTTTACTGCACGCTGCTAATATGTCGGAACCGACCGGATCGGATGACTATATCTTATAGCTGCCATAGGAACCATCGGTCAAAAAATGGGTCTTAGTGAGAAAAACTTTTTTGTTCTTAATGTTAGCGTTCCCAAACACGGTCATTATTAATATTATATGCTTTCAAACAGATTTGCAAACTTTGGTCAAAATCGGATGACTATATCTTGTTGCTGCCATAGGACCGATCGGATCGAATGGGTCTTAGTGAAAAATTTTTTTTTGTTTTCAAGTAAATCGTTCTTAAGGTCGGTGATTATTAATATTAAACGCTTTCAAACTTATTTGATAAATTTGGTCGAAATCAGATGACTATATCTTCAGGCTGCCATAGGACTTATCGGTCGGAAAATGAGTCTTCGTGAGAAAAACTTTTTTGTTTTCAATTTTATCGTTGTTAAACTTGGCGATTGTTAATTTGACATGTTTTCAAAAAGATTCGCGAAATTTGGTCGAAATTTCAAAAACAGCTTTTGCAAGGGTATAAAAACTTCGGCACAGACGAAGTTAGCTTGGCCTTCTCGTTTTTTACTAAAATTTGATTTTTACTTATACTTGTATCAATTTAAATAGTTTATAACAGAATTTTGAAATATTTCAAATAAAAAAAAACAATTTTTTATATAATTATTCAACATTAACTTTAAAAATTTAAAAATTAAAAAATTTTTTTTGTTTAAATACAAATTTATAAAAATAATTCCAAAAATAATACTTAATCGTCCGCTGTAGAAACGTCGCGTGAAGAAACGTCAATCCTAAACGAAACGTATTTCGGCCTTCTAAATTTCACATGTAACTGTAGAACGTAGGAAGCTACACGTGGCGTGCAGAAAAACTGCTTGCAACATATAGAAATAAAAAATATAAACGTCGCATGTAAAAAAGTTAAATGCTGTGTGGGCTAAGTCTACACGACATTAGAAAATCAGCTTATTTCCAAATAACTTTTACATTTTTCATACAGCAATCTGAATACCACACGAACGTTTTAGGTTTTCTACATTAACGTTTGGATATTGAAATTCTACATGCGCGTGTAGAAATTTTAAATTTTTAAAAATGTAGCTCTAAACCAGCGATGTCCAAACTCACACAAGCAAGCATTGGATATGTGTGCGTCGCTGCGAAACACGAAGTAAGCATGTTGACATTTCCACATGAGCAACAAACAAACGAACAAATGTCTTGTGAGAGAACACAAAGCCGAACACGCGCATCGTAAGAGAGCCAGCCGCCGAGCGTGCTATTTATAGAATACACATATTCTCTCTCTCTATATATGTGTCGGCTGCGACGCCGGCAGAATTTGGTTTGCCAACCACGCGTGGCTGCCTTTTCAAATTTTGGAAATCGCTGCTCTAAACCAATTACTTTTGTGTAGCTTTTCATGTAAAGTAATGGGTTGCAAATCCCGGTCAAAACGTGTAGAAATCTTACATTTTCGTGTAGATTTTGCATAATTTTTTTCTCCTTGTACTTTATTTGGTCGGAAATGTTTCTTTTTGCCTATTACATAAATTTTCACAACTTTCGTATACCCCTGTTACTCTACGAGTAACGGGTGTAATTCTTGTAGTTGTTTGCCAAATGATTAAATTCATAAGTATTCATATCTTCCCTGCCATTATTATTCTGTACGCATCCCCCCTTTTGTATATTTGAGATCTGTTTCAGCATACCCAGCCCTTATACCTTCGTCAACTACAGGGTATTAAATACTCTATAACCCTCACCCTCACCGCAACGTTATGGCATGGCATGTGCTTATCCTTTGCCGAGCCTGCGGTGTTTGCAACTTGTCAAAAGCAGCAACAGCAGCGGCAGCCTTTTCACCCATAACCCCAAATGTGAAAGATGATGAGCTGGACAGATTCCTTCAATTTTTTTTTTTTTTTGAATTCGCTCTTTCTTTAAAGCATTTTGGGGCATTGTCCAAGCGTCGTACAAAAACGAGGACACTCCACTTATATTCCCCGGCGTTGGCAAAAATGGGTCATAATCTATATCTTTAGTTGTGTTTGGTTGTCCTCGCCTGTTTAGCGCTGCCATAAACTTTATTTGCGTTTATTGTTATTGGCATTGTCTGCTCTCATTTTATGCTGACTATAAATTTGGGTCTGAAATCCAACTACCCAACCCAACTGAAGAGGGGAATTTACTTTATTTATTCTTGTAATTTGATGATGTTAATGTTACTGTTGTTGTTGTTGCTATTGTATCGTTATTTCGGAGCATTTTTTTATAGTTCTGTACAGTATTTTTTTGGGAGTGTAAAATTCTTTACTTGCTTGCCAATTAACTTGATGACACTTTAAAAATTCTGTGGTGTATGTGTGTGTGTGTGTCTGCGCAATGTAATAATGATTTATGGTCTAGATGTGCAGAGCCAAATGAGATTTGGGTAAAAAAAAGGGATGTTCCTTGCCAAAAAGTTAAAAGAAAATATGCCAAAGAAACTTGCAAGGCAAGAAGTAGAGGTGGGCTTGAGAAGTTAATTTGAATAACAGATGAGGGAAGGAGATGTTCTGTTAGTTCTCCTATAAATAGAGTTTCAACTTTAAAGTGTTGGACAGGTTTTGAATTTTTTTAAATAAAAATTAATTTGGCTGAGGGCCATTTAAAATTCGTAGAAATTTGATTCATTCTTCCTGTTATTTGAGGCTAAATCTCAATTTCAAATTAACAACGTATTTTTTTTCCAAATTTTCTTCTGGCCAAACAACTTCTCAAATTTTGCACAGCCTTGGCACTTGTCTTGAGTTTCTCTCTCTGGCCCTTTGGCTGGAATTTTTGGCAAACAATCAGCAGCAATTATGGCAAGCTGAATGGTCCTGGCCAGAGAGGAGCCTACCATCCATCCATGTTCCCAATTAACGTGAATGAAAAGTAACACAAACGTCTCTTAATGATGCTGAAGGTTGACTCTCCACTTGTCGCTGCTTTTTGTGTATCTTTGCTAACCGCAAATTAATTGGCGCACTCACAATTTATTTTGTAATTGTAAAATTAATAAGTTTGTGGCTGCTGCTGATGCTGCTGCTGATGCTCCTGCCTCTGCTTTTTGACTGCCAAAACTTTTTCTGTGTGTTCACGGCAACATAAAATTTTTAATTGCTAGTGTCGTCGCCGTCGTCACCGTTTGCCAACTTCCAGACGACGACAATTACAACTGCGCGTCATAGTTTTTTTTTTTTAACTTCTAGACGGCTTTTTGGGGGCCGGCTCTTGTGGAAGTACTCAGACTTAGTTTATCTGCTGGTGTGAGAAGGCGGACAGAGCCATCAGCATAATGAAAAGTTTCGAACTGTTTACCGAACAATGGGAGAAAAGTGGAATTAATTCAAGTGGAAAATAGTTAAGCTGGAAGCTGAGTTGGAAAATATATACAGATGGAGTTTTTGACATTTATGATACTTCAGTTATTAGACATCTGAATCAATGCTTAAAGTAACGACAACGACTTTGGTGTTCATAAATCAGAAATTCTTTATTTTTAGGACGTAAAGATCATCGTTCCTCGAATCGACGATGCGATTCCTCTAAAAAATCGCATACCTGAATATCCACAAAAAATTGTTGTTTTAACTTATTTTATTTCTACATTTTTAGAAAACAACAAAATCGAGTCACTTCTTTTCAGTCTTATAATTATAAATTAAGATTTCACAGTTCTGCTCCATTTGGTTTGTTATACAAAACATATATGAAACAAGAGCGGGCGTCTTGAAACGCCCGGTACGATCGAAGCCCTTTACAAGTAGTAGTAGTAGTAGTCTTTATTTAAATGGAATTTTTCAAAATTTTTTTCATTGTAACATACATTTGTATCGAATTTAAAAGACACATTTAGAGATATACTAAAGGCATGGTATATAAACCGTCAGCCTGATCCTTTTTCCATCTTCATACCAGTACTACACACGGCTGCCAAGCTCGTCGCAAGATACCGCATTGTTCCCAGCATAAAGATAGATTAAAGATCCAATTTTTTTTTTTTTTTTACTCTATTACTATTTAGATTATACATTTCGGCAAACTCCTAAGGCTATTATTGATTATTATTTCTATTGTGTTTAATTATTTTTAAATCTATAATTTTTTAAAAATCCTCCGCTACAATTCTGTGTCTGTACCTTAATGCTGCAGCAATATAAGAGGAGAGCAACGTCCAATTTGATCCATTTAGGAGATCCAAGACCATCTCCCTTCCAAAAGCAGTTCCTCCGAAGTACAATTGCCTGGTCTCTGCTATAATGGGACAGTCGACAAGAAAGTGTAGTATGTCCCCACGCACTCTTATATTACAAAGCGTAAAATTTCCAGACCTTATATGTGGTGTGAAACTTAGTGCCAGGATCTCACCACGCGCCATAAAAATGCTTCTAATTTGGTCAATCGGATATACATCCGAGAAGTAGCTGACTGTACCGAGCTCATAATTTAGTTCCCTTCCTAGCAGGCGAACCGAGCTGCGCTGCGCCTCCTTTATAAATTCGTCTCTGTAGTTCTCACCCATCCTACGTACAATTTTGTCTGACCAGAGCGCCATGGTGTCGTCCAAACGTAAATGTACGGATAGCTTATCCGCCAGGTTTTCCCACTCTTGGAAGTGTTGTAATTTTTCACGCAGTAAATACGAAGACACAATCTTTGGGAGTCGGAGATCGGGCATGCGCATTACCTTTTGCATATACCTGAAATGGATGTCGGCTGTATATGCGTGAAGAGGCGAAAGTCCAGTTTCTAGATATATCATTCTGCTTGGCGTATACTGCGGCAGGCGGAATAATCTTTTAATGAAATACCTTAGTAGGCATTCTACTTCGTCGAAGTGGTATAACCCCCACACTTGAGCGCCATAGGACATAATGGACCTCACCGCTGCACTGAAAAGCTTGTATTTTGTGCTAGTAGGCACATCCTTTTTGCCAAGCAACGTCCTCCAGGTACAATTGATGGCTACTTTGGAGTCTGCCAGTTTGTTTTTTAGATGCAGATTGAAACTGGCGTTTTGGTTGAAGGAATCTCTGTAATATTTGTAGCTTTTGACTACTCGTTGCTCAACGCCGTTTAATTGCCACTTTTCATCTCTTGCTAGCCCTCTCCAGTGTTTGCGACTTCTCCATATTGATTGTGAGATTCTAGAGCATACATTACTTGTTTTTTGCTTACTTCTAGGTGAATCAGATAGGACAACTATATCATCAGCATACAACAAGGCCTTCATTTCATACCCATCTAACGAAATTCCTTCTGGAAGACAATCAGTGAGATCGTTTAGGTATAAGGCGAAGAGAAGCGGACTAAGCAAACAGCCATGTTTTACTCCCGTTTCGGTGGTAAACTAGTGTGACAAGTTTGTGCCATCCCATACTGCTTATCGGTTGTTTTTGTAGAGGCTCTCCAAGATTTTAATGATTTTTGTAGACATGCCTAGGTTGTGAAGCCCTTTACAATAAATCTGATTGTAAATTTAACTGTTACATCACTGTTAAGTCACTGTTTAGTCACTGTTAAGGCACGGTTAAGTCACTGTTAAGGCACGGTTAAGTCACTGTTAAGTTATGGTTTAGTCACTGTTTAATCACTGTTAAGTCACTGTCAAGTCACTGTTCCCTACTTCCCCCTACTTCCCCCCACTTCCCCCAACTTGTCCCACTTCCCTCCCACTTCCCTGTTCGGTGATTTATAGAACGTAAGTTACTGTTTATTCACTGTTTAATCACTGTTAAGTCACTGTCAAGTCACTGTTCCCTGCTTCCCCCCACTTCTCTCCACTTCTCCCTCTTCCCTCCTACTTCCCCTCCTCTTCTGCCACTTCTCTCCTACTTCCTCTACACTTCTGTCACTTCCCTCCTACTTCTCCCCACTTCCCCCCACTTCCACTCCACTTTCCTGTTTAGTGTTTTATAGAACTTAATTTACTGTTCAGTCACTGTTTAATCACTGTCAAGTCACTGTTCCCTGCTTCCCCCCACTTCTCACACTTCCCTCCTACTTCTCCCCACTTTCCCCCACTACCAACCACTTCCGTGTCCAGTGTTTTATAGAGGTTTTAATCCACCGATTCGGTCTCTAACACAGATTTTGAAGCAAATTAAACCGCGGTTTCGGATTAGTTCACTGGCTTTCTCTCAATTTTCTCGCTTTATACTTTCCAGATAGACATTTTGGACTGTAAGCTTTCATTTTCGAAACTTAAGTTGTACAAAACATTTAAATATAGTAAACAACTTAAGAACGATGCGGTTTTTTATGGGATTTTCAGCCACCGGGGCATACATGAAAGGCAATTCCAAATCCGAGAATAATCCGTACCCATATCTTTAAAAACTTTATTCAGAATCCAATCTGCAACAGCATGAGGGCAGTTTTATTTTGAAGAGACGTCAGTTGGAGGAGATGGACAAAATCCAAAGTTGTAGAAACATGCACACGAATGCAACCAGATAGATTGTGGTCCTTTAAGAGGAAGTTGGAAAAACAGTTCATCACTGCAGCGATGCAAGTGTTTTCGCATAGCTGAGTTTTCTACTACTTTTTCCTAACATGTTTGCCTCAAAATTGTCGACGAAATGAAACGAACCGGAACGTTTTCTTTATCAGTTTTGGGTTCAGCAATTTCCGGTGTTTATTCAACATAATTTTTAGGTACCAAATTTTTTTTGGTTTTTTTTTTTTGCATTTTTGCATTTTTAAGCCTTCAAAATGATTTGATTTTATGTGGAATTTTTTTTTTTTTGTCATTTTCGGCCCTTTATCTGGTCACACCAAAATTAAAATCAGAATCAAAATCACTTGCAGGAACACCTCTACTTTAAACTAAGTAGGAAAACAAGGAATGCCAGTTTTAATTTTGAGCAAAAGGCACAAAGCACAATTTGATGTTCCCCACAGAGGTGTTTTTCACATTACATGCATGAGTTTTGTCTATTAGCAGGGGGACAAATAATGCAAATCTTCCCTTATTTTCTTGTTGGGTCCCGGTTTTCTGGTCCGGCATTTTGATCAGTAGCAATTTCTTTTTCAATATTTGATCGAAAACTGAAAATTGAAACAAAAACTGACAGAAAGTTCATCGTTGGTCGTTTCAACTACTCAGCGTACGAAGTCGTCTTCGTACATACCACGGTCACAACAACAACTGACGCTGTACCAAAAATCAGCCCAAAACAAACAAAGAAAAGAGACAAAATTACCGAAAGGTAGACAATCGTCGTCGAAACGACGAACAATGACAGTCCAAGGGTTAAAAAGAGATAATCTGTCCAACTAAATATGAGATCTTGCCTTTATCGTAAGGCGTGATACAGGTAGTTTGCTAGCACCCTGCAGTTTCTCCCGTTCATCCACAGACAGTACTGAGCTCTGTAGATGTAAAGCCCGTATCTCAAGCAGCATCGGGCAGATTGCGATGAAATGATCAAGGTCCTCTCGTACCCGTAGATTACAAAAACCACACATTGTGTTTGTAGAAGGTGTACATGGGGCATAGTTAAGTGCTGTCACATCGTCACGGGCCCGGAAAATCGCGAAAATCATGAAATTAGTTTGCATCCCCCAAAGCATGATTGACTTTTCGGTATAGATTTCTCGTGGTGCTATTCTCCGCTCTGTTTTTATAAAGAGTCAAAGAATATTTCTATAACATTTGAGCCATGCTTGCAAATCTGCACATCTTACCATTTTTTATCCCACTGTGCCAAATTACTTCTTGTGTTCATTTCCTTTTCGCTTTGCCTGCTGCTGTAGCAATATGCTCATTATAAATGTGCACTGTGTGTGTGTGTATGAGTATGTCTATATGTATACTTAGTAGTAAATATATATATATTCCTAATATGTATGTAAAACATTTCTGCCAAAGTCAGTCGCTTGCGAAAAAGAAGTCAAAACTTTTTTTTAATGCTTGGCTCGCATTGTCTTGCCAGTTCTTTTTTTTCTTCCTTCTATTTTTGTTGCCATGGTTCTGTTTAACAACTTCCCCGACATAGACATAGTTTTGCTGGTGTTTGTTGTTGTATTAGCGACGCCATTTGATAATGGGTTCTTTATTTATGTATGAGCAGGTTTTGGGGGAAAAACAGTTGGTGCATTTGGGGAGGCTTCTGTCATGGAGCAGTTAACGCGCTCAGCCAAGCGCTGGAAACGTGCTAAACTCTCAGCCTCATTAACAATTTAAAAAATGAATTCTTGGGAAAATTAAAAGCAAACCTTTTAACATTATCTTCAATGTTGAGTGTTGCTGTTGCCTCGAAGTGTAATGAAGATTTTGTCATACATTTTTTTGGTTGGGCTACCTGGGAAATCAGTCAAAATGTGAGTAATTGTTGAAAGTTAATTATTTATATGCGTAAATTTTCGTGATGATTGATGTAGTATGAATATTTAATATTTATTTTTAATAGCTAATTAGAGTATAAAAATAAATTTTTTTTGTTATGAGGAGGGATCATATTTTGCTGCTCAGGGTTTGAAATTGTTTCATGTTAAATTCACATGTACATGTTAGATTTACTGCGGGGGCAACGAAAAGCCTTGATTATTTAGACTACAAGTCCAACAGATGACTTTAGTCTCCTTAGTCCAGCGACTGTCACGCTTGACCGACAGATGCCGAACGCATGCCTAGGCTTGTGTCAAGAGAGCATATAACTTTTCAGTCGCTGGCCAGCGGTCAGAGTCAAATCGGAATGACAAAATTGATAATAATGCACGATACCGTGAGTTTAAATTCTAGTTTCAATTTGCTGGGATTTGTTTCATATCTTGTTCGAAACCGTTCTTGAAAACTCAATTTTAAGTTTGTGTTAAATAGTTTTTAGACATCAAATTATTATTGACCCTTAATTATTATTGAGATAATGGTTCTGAACCGCGTTAAAAACGGTTCAATCAGGTTCGGAACTGGACTCGAAACGGGAAAATATCTAAATATCTTATAGCACTCGAAATCGCTCAATAAAATCTAAATCTAAAATCTATTTTACAAACCAACACAGCAAGTTTTATACACAGAGAAAACAAAATTGGGTACGTGTAGAAACGTCAATCCTAAACGCAGGCTAAATTTAGTATGCAGGAAGCTACACGTGGCATGCAGAAAAACTGCATGAAACATGTAGAAATTAGACAAATAAACGCCGCATGTAGAAAAGTGAAACGCTGCGTGGGCAAAGGCAAAGTCTACACGACATTAGACTAGCAGCTGCAATCTGAATACGTTTGGATATTGAAATCCTACAAGCGCGTGTGGAAATTCTAAACGAAAAATGTAGCTCAAAATCAGTACAGAGTTCGTACATTTTTCATTTAGAAAACTGCCTATTCTCATTTCAACACGTGGCATTTAGATTTTCTGCATGCTGCGTTTATATTTCCCATTTCTACATGCGGCATGCAGAAAAGCTACATGTCACGTGTTGAAATGAGAAAAGTAAAAGCGGCATGTAGAAAAGCTACACAATAGTAATGTATATAAGTGTATGGAAAAACTTTTGTACCGGTTTAATCGCCACCGGCTTTGAACCTGGAAAATTTCTAACTCCATTTCAACAACTATTTCAGAAAATTTGAAGACCAAAGCCTAAATAGTTTCTGAGATATTGCTCTGAGCCACTTTTGAAACGGGGAAAATATCTAACTTCATTTTATCAATTAAAACAGTAGACCAAATCCAATTTCAAAATTATGTTTCTGAACCATTTTTAAACCTGTTCAAACTGGTTAGGTACGGTATCTAGCTTAAATCATGTTTTGTTTCATGGCTCCGCGCCACTTTTTCACCGTTTTTAACGGCCTTTGAACCGGTTCGCAAACTTGGTACATAGTCTATGACTCTACTGATATACTGTTTAGCGGTTTAGACTCCTATAAGAAACAAACAACTATACAAATTCAGTTTTATATAAATAAACTAAATCATTGAACTTTTTAGCGGTCTCTAGATCAATAATTTATGATTTTGTTCATAAAATTTCTAAAAAAAGAGAAGCTCAACACGACAAAGGAGGCTGGTTGACCGTATAGCCATTTCATGAATTTCCACAATTCAATCATCAGCGAACTTTGCCTATCTTAAATGAGTTGGCAGAGGCTTCCTCATGACAGAATTCCTATGACCGCTAGGCAGGCTGGTAGCAAATAAACTACACTAAATGCAATTTATTGCTGTGGCTTTCAAGTAGTGATGACCACTTTGTCTAAAGCAAAGAACAAACGAATTACTTATGAGCAGGGCTTAATACCGGAACCGGAACCGTTTACCGAAATAAACCGTTTTGAAATCACTTACCGGAACTGGAACCGAAATTTGTTTCGGGATTAAGCCCTGCTTAAGAGATATCCTCGGAAAATGCATTAATTTAACGAATGACATCACCATTTTTCGAAATTCACTAAAAAAAATTTTGGTTTGGGGATCCAATACGTACTGAACTTCGTTAATTTTGTTTGGTTTTAAATCAGCAAACAAAATGCTCTAACTAACTTATTTTGTGTGGTTGGTAATCGAAAGCATGACTCAGGTTTCTTAAACTCTAAGGGCGCACGCATACATGCGGCTGAAAGATGAACTGACGGCTGACCATAACATATTAATACGACAGCAAGCTGAAATAAACAAACATGCTTCATTGATTCCACAAAGCTTACAACTGAATTCGGGGGATTAAAACATTGCTTGTTGTCCACACTTGCATGCTCGGAGCGGGGTTATTTGTCAAGATCAGCCTTAACTTCTGCCGTAAGTTCATCTTTCAGTCGCATGTGTGAGCGCGCCCTAATAGCCGATTTCTCTTCTTCCCGATAGCTGCTATATGTTAGCATAGCTCACAATTTACTCTGCTATTTGTTAGTTTATGTGACATGTAGCTCTATGCAGAAGATGAGAAATCGGTCATAAATTTGAAAACTGTTTCTATGTGAGCTAAATCATGCTGCTATTGCGCTTAATTTCGGCTCTTTATTACTCATATATATATTGTATATTTTAAAAGC
Organism: Lordiphosa magnipectinata; assembly: GCA_037044535.1. Lineage (NCBI taxonomy): Eukaryota > Metazoa > Arthropoda > Insecta > Diptera > Drosophilidae > Lordiphosa > Lordiphosa magnipectinata. The sequence continues at coordinate 121,797 of JBAMBO010000512.1, forward strand.
TCTTTAACAGATAAGCATTAAGATGAAGCCCACCAAAATTGAGCTTATTATTTGTTTGCCCAACTTTTTTTTTTTATGACATTCTTTTTAATGACGCATACAAAATTATGCGACACATTTTGCGTGTGTTAAACAACAACAAAAAAGTAAAGCAAACCTAATGAAAACGCCTAATGTTTATTTAATATGTTGTCTCTCATACAAAACACACAAAAGATTAGAAGCAGAGAGAAGAAATCAAAAACAGTGAGCTCAAACACAATTTTCATATCATGCAACTGAAATGTTAAGCGTTTAAAATTTGGTTGAAATTAAATTCATTTAAAAATTTATGAAGCCAATATCAAAGGACCAACGAATTGCGAGGCACTGAAGCCATTTTTCATAGTTGAATGTAATGAATAACCTAGAAACACATATGGCAACACATGCACACGCACACGCACACACGTATATGCGAAATCCCGCCCCGTTTGTGAAAAAAATATCAATAGGATAGCCCCATTGCCCATATAAGTATGAGGGGAAAAACTAGGTTAACCAAAATCCATTTGGAATATGTTTCATGTGTGCATATTTTGTTACAATGCGCTGAAAAATTTGTGTAGAAATATTTGTACAGCCCTTTTTCTTTTTGGTTGAAAACACACAAAAAAAAAAAAACAAAAAACAGGCTTCAGCAGAGTAAAGTTGTTGTTAAAGTAATGATGGAATTTAACCTTGGACAATGGTTTCTGTACAAATTTGATTTATCTATATAATTTTGTTGAGATTCTGCATCCAAAACGAAAAGTTATTCAGCTTCTCAATACGGGTTTAGCAGGTATAATGAATCAGTTCGGGGACCGAACCACCTCTCCAGCTAGAAGACAGATCCATAGATTGAAAATTATTTACCATTAATGACATTGCTCATTAAGTTTAGTCTCCCTCAAATAAAATATACTGCCCTGTTCCGAATTTCGAGTCGATTTTCGTGTAATCGTTAGTATTTTGCAGTCGAATTTAATAACATTGAAGAAGGTGAAGAAGGTGAATAGAAGGTTGCTGAATTCCACGTGAATTGAATTCGATAGAAAAGGACGACGGAATCTAGTAACCACAGATTGACTTGTCACTTACATATATGTTTATACAACTTGCATTCGAAATACAAACGTTTACACGAAAATCGACTCGGAATTCAGAACAGAGCCCATAGTGTATGTTTTATCGGGATTTCGGTTTTTTATTTATACACTATTTACACGGTTTTCTATTTACATTGTCTATACGGTTTGTTGCTACGATTTTTTCTATCTGTATCGTCGATTTTAGTTAAAGACTCTGCGGTGTGACATTAAAATAACGATATATTTACATCTTGGAGGTTATTTTCAAACAATTCCAAAGACTACATTCGGTCAATCTGACTATTTGGTCGGCCTCGATCTCAATAGGATTGAACAGTTCATCCACAGCAACACATCCACGGTTTGAGCCTTGTGGGCTACAAGTTCTCATGTCACGTTCGAATATATTCGTAACGAACTCGCGGATTTAGTCGTATTTAAAGGCTCTATGGTTCTATACGGATTAAATCTAAGTGGATTCAAAGGCTCTACTCTTCATCAACTCCACGAATCCATTCGGGCTTAACGCAATCTCCGGCGATATGATCATTACGCCTACAATTGAAGTAACGGATTTCGGCAGCATCATCAAGGGTCTGATCAGCAGGTTTAGCGGCAGATTTGACGGAAACTTTACTGGCTAAGGGCAAGGTGTCATTACGTTCGGGGCGCACTGATTGAAATCGCTACAGCTTCTGGCGCAGCTCGTCCAACGATGATTAGAAATATAATATGGAAGCACAATCGGAACGGTCTTCAGAAAATACGGGTAACATCACAGCAAGGTCACACTGCTCAACGCGTCAGCTACCCAGATTGCCACAGACAGTTCTAGTTCCTTCACGTTCTCACGGGCGGCATTCAGCTCGGTCACCGAAGCTATGCACGACTCGGCGGCAATGTTGTTTGCATGTATGTGTAACTGCGCATTTATTTCATCACTTTTCGTTGAAATGGCGACTCTGGCGGCTTGGCTTGGGAGCACCTCTCCAAAGCAATCTGTACAATCTGGGTTGGTTGGGATGGTTTCCTCCTCCAACAACTGACATTAAGGTTTTTGCCGGGAAACGGAATTGATGTACGGCTAAATCAGCGGCCACCTGGACGTGTCTATTTCGTTGTATCGGTTAATCAAACGATTTGGGATTTACCCCACAGCTGATTTGTAAACTAGGGATTTTCTGTTTTTATACCCTTGCAAAGGGTATTATAATTTTGCCCAGAAGTTTGCAACGCATGGAAATATTCATTTCCGACCCCATAAACTATATATATTCTTGATCAGGGCGACGAGCTGAATCCATTGAGCTTTGTCCGTCCGTCTGTCTGTCCGTCTGTCTGTCCGTCTGTCTGTCCGTCTGTTTCTACGCAAACTAGTCTCTCAGTTTTATAGCTATCGAGCTGAAATTTTGCACAGAGTCTTCTTTTTACTGCACGCTGCTAATATGTCGGAACCGACCGGATCGGATGACTATATCTTATAGCTGCCATAGGAACCATCGGTCAAAAAATGGGTCTTAGTGAGAAAATCTTTTTTGTTTTCAATGCTAGCGTCATAAAACTCGGCCATAACTAATATTATGTGCTTTCAAACAGATTTGCAAATTTTGGTCAAAATCGGATGACTATAACATATAGCTGCCATAGGACCGATCGGTCGGAAAATGGGTCTTAGTGAAAAAACTTTTTTGTTTTCAATGATAGCGTCATAAAACTCGGCCATTATTGATATTATATGTATTCAAACAGATTTGCAAATTTTGGTCATAATCGGATGACTATATCTTATAGCTGCCATAGGAACCATCGGTCAAAAAATGGGTCTTAGTGAGAAAAAATTTTTGTTCTCAATGCTAGCGTCATAAAACTCGGCCATAATTAATATTATATGCTTTTAAATAGATTTGCAAATTTTGGTCAAAATCGGAAGACTATAACATATAGCTGCCATAGGACCGATCGGTCGGAAAATGGGTCTTAGTGAGAAAATCTTTTTTGTTTTCAATGCTAGCGTCATAAAACTCGGCCATAACTAATATTATGTGCTTTCAAACAGATTTGCAAATTTTGGTCAAAATCGGATGACTATAACATATAGCTGCCATAGGACCGATCGGTCGGAAAATGGGTCTTAGTGAAAAAACTTTTTTGTTTTCAATGATAGCGTCATAAAACTCGGCCATTATTGATATTATATGTATTCAAACAGATTTGCAAATTTTGGTCATAATCGGATGACTATATCTTATAGCTGCCATAGGAACCATCGGTCAAAAAATGGGTCTTAGTGAGAAAAAATTTTTGTTCTCAATGCTAGCGTCATAAAACTCGGCCATAATTAATATTATATGCTTTTAAATAGATTTGCAAATTTTGGTCAAAATCGGAAGACTATAACATATAGCTGCCATAGGACCGATCGGTCGGAAAATGGGTCTTAGTGAAAAAACTTTTTTGTTTTCAATGCTAGCGTCATAAAACTCGGCCATTATTGATATTATATGTATTCAAACAGATTTGCAAATTTTGGTCATAATCGGATGACTATATCTTATAGCTGCCATAGGAGCCATCGGTCAAAAAATGGGTCTTAGTGAGAAAAAATTTTTGTTTTCAATGCTAGCGTCATAAAACTCGGCCATAATTAATATTATATGCTTTTAAACAGATTTGCAAATTTTGGTCAAAATCGGAAGACTATAACATATAGCTGCCATAGCACCGATCGGTCGGAAAATGGGTCTTAGTGAAAAAAACTTTTTTGTTTTCAATGCTAGCGTCATAAAACTCAGCCATAATTAATATTATATGCTTCCAAACAGGTTTGCTAATTTTGGTCAAAATCGGATGACTAGAACATATAGCTGCCATAGGACCGATCGGTCGGAAAATGGGTCTTAGTGAAAAAAAACTTTTTTGTTTTCAATGCTAGCGTCATAAAACTCTGCCATAATTAATATTATATGCTTTTAAACAGATTTGCAAATTTTGGTCATAATCGGATGACTATATCTTATAGCTGCCATAGGAACCATCGGTCAAAAAATGGGTCTTAGTGAGAAAAAATTTTTGTTTTCAATGCTAGCGTCATAAAACTCGGCCATAATTAATATTATATGCTTTTAAGCAGATTTGCAAATTTTGGTCAAAATCGGAAGACTATAACATATAGCTGCCATAGCACCGATCGGTCGGAAAATGGGTCTTAGTGAAAAAAACTTTTTTGTTTTCAATGCTAGCGTCATAAAACTCAGCCATAATTAATATTATATGCTTCCAAACAGATTTGCAAATTTTAGTCAAAATCGGATGACTAGAACATATAGCTGCCATAGGACCGATCGGTCGGAAAATGGATCTTAGTGAAAAAAACTTTTTTGTTTTCAAGTAAATCGTTCTTAAAGTCGGTGATTCTTAATATTAAACGCTTTCAAACTAATTTGAACAAGTTGATCGACATCGGGTGACTATACCTTATGGTTGCCCATAGGACCGATAGGTCGGAAAATGAGTCTTAGTGAGAAAAAACTTTTCTGTTTTAAATTTTATCTTTCTTAAACTCCGCGACTGTTAATTTGATATGTTTTCAAAAGGATTCGCGAAATTTGGTCGAAATAAGATGTTTATCTGTCGGAAAATGGGTTTTGGTTAAAAAAATTTTTAGATTTTTATGTAAGCGTTCTTAAACTGTGACATTTGCAAGGGTATAAAAACTTCGGCACAGACGAAGTTAGCTTGGCCTTCTCGTTTTTTTTTATAGTAGT
>JBAMBO010000513.1:0-54991 GCA_037044535.1 Lordiphosa magnipectinata
AGTAGTATTAAAAGTAGTATGATTTATTTTCTATTTTAAATTTTTTTTGGAATAGATGAACATTTAGAACTAATTCTGAAGTTTAACAATTTAAAACATTTTAATAGACAATAAAATATAGGCTATGGCAGTTAGCCGTTAGCCTAGCAAATGTGACTCGATGCTTTCCTGGTTTCCAGATCACATATCACCGTAGTCCATAAGGAAGCCTCTGCGATATTGCAGACTCTCCCGCAAGTAGGAAGTAGGGGAGCGCCAATTGCTTCCGTTCAGCAGTGCGTGTGATTCCTGGCGCGACAGGGCTGATTTTCCAAAGTGCAGAATTCTGAGTTCGTTCAGTATGAGGCGCACCGGGCAAGAAAATGTTCAGTGTCCTCCCTCTCTCCGGTATTGCAGAGTGTGCATTGTCTGGGCGTGGTACTGTACGGGGTATAGTTTAAACTCATTAGTTTGGTTCTTGCTCGGAAAATAACCGATATGGTTGCGGATTTCAGGTCATCTTGAAAGTAATTCCTAGTCGAAAGGTTGTATGTAGGTAATGCGGGACTGACTAGCTCGAGCTTCTGCGTCGAAACTGTCTCTCTCTGACCATGCCAAATGCTCCATGTGTTAAAATCATTCAGTTTGCAACTGATGTTGTGTTCCAGTGCCATGGATTCCCAATTACGGAAAAACTGTGTTGTGGTCTCAAGCAGATAAGTTGTAACAAGTCTTGGGAGACGAGTGGATGGCATTCGCATGGTCTTGGCAATGTATTCAAAATGTATTTGCATGGTATATTGTAACATGGTGGGACGTCCTGTTTCTAAACGTATCGCATAGTTGGGGGAGTAATGGGGTAGGTGGAACACACGTTTGACAAAAAAACGAAGGAGCTTTTCTACGTATTCAAATTGATCAACGCCCCACATTTGAGTAGAATAGCACTTAATTGCTCTTGGTGCTGTGGCTTACGTTCATTTTTCTAAGCATCTCTTTCCATGTCGAATTTATGGCAATTTTAGAGTCTCTGAGTTTGTCTTTAAGGTGCTTATAAAACGTCATGCGTGGGGCTAGAGTCACTCCCAGGTATCGATATTCGTTGACCACTTCAAGATTCGTTGCGTTTATTTTCCATGCATCTGCTGTAGCTCTGCGTCCTCTACTATCTCGAACTATCATAACTTTTGATTTTGCGCAGTTGACTTGAAGGCTCCACTTTTGGCAATATTCATATAAGGCGTCTATCATTTGTTGCTGTAGGTGTCGTCAGCGTTTGTTGTTTTTTTATATACAAACTTTTTTACACGGTTTTCTATTTACAACAACTTGTAGATACGTTTTTTTCTACCTATCTGTCTGTTTCGTCCATTTTATTTACGGTGTGAGCATCATTCGATGTCTTAAACATTCCTTAACACTAAAATATCGATATATTTACATCTTGGCGGTTATTTTCAAACAACTTCAAAGACTACAAGATACTACTTTTATACCTTTGTAGACTCTCTCTTCTAGAGGGTATATTAAAATGCGTCCAGATGCATCTGCGACCACATGAAGTATATATATTCTTAATCAACACGACGAGCTGAGTTGATGTAACCATATCCGTGTGTTTCTATGCTATCTCCTCCGTCAGTTTTGAGACTTTCTTAATCAAACTTTTCACGAAGTCTTTTGGTTCAAATACGCTGCACATATGTCGGAACCGGCCGGATCGGATGACTATAACATATAGCTGCCATATGAACTATCAGTCGAAAAAGTAGTTTTAGATAGAAAAACTTTTTTGTCTTCAACGCAAACGTGCCCAAAACTCGTATTTCGAAGTTTTCTCTGCTTTCACATAATTCCATCAAGTTTTATGAAAATCGCCCAACTATATAGTATAGCTGCCATACATACGATAGTTCCGGAAAAAAGTCTTAGTAGGAAAAACTTTTTTGTTTTTAATGCTGTCGCTCCCAAACTTGTTACTGTCTAAAATTATATGCTACCACACAGTTCTGCCAAGTTTGATCCAAATCGGATGACTATAGGAATGATCGTTCAAAAAAGTAGTTCTAGTGAGAAAAACTTTTTTGTTTTCAATGTTCGCGTCTTTTTACTTTCCACTTATGAATATTATCGATTTCCACACAATTTTTGAGAGTTTGTTCAAAATCTGATGAATATATCATATAGCTCCTATATAACAAACTGGCAAGCAAATGGTCGAAGTAGCTGCGCCATCTATTGCTTAGTTTGGGAAAGAGTTCATTTAAAACCTTAATTTAAATAAATTATACAAGTTGCAAGGGTATATAAACTTCGGTCGAGCCGAAGTTAGCCTTACGCTATCTTTTAAATAACATTTAACCTCCTTGTGATCTACTCAACTACCTACTTTTCCACCTACTTAAACCCACTTTTCTTTGACAACTTGGAACGTCACTCAACTTGTTGTATCAATGGATAAATTTATCTTATCGGCTGCCAAACAAAGTTGAAATCTTTTACCCAAGAAAATGCACTTACTCTTTGGTACACATTAAATTTGGTTTGATTTCTGTTCATGCCGAGTAGAAGCAGCCAGTCAGCAGTCCTGGTCCTGTTGGTGCAACCAAGAAGAAAATCAAGTGGAAAATCAACTATTGGCAGGCAGCTGTCAGCTGCAAGCCAAAGAATAGTGTAAAGGCGACTGGAAGGAAAACAATGAAGGACCAAGTACAAAGAGAAGGCTAAGAAAGCAACTTCTTTGGCGCTGCCAAAGTTGCTAGCATAAATATGAAAGTTGACTACGAGTGAGAAGAGTGCGAAGGCAGCTTATGAAAACATTACATCATAAGCAGTCGAAAATATCGCGAGTATCGCAGCCTGTCTGGTCGTAGGGGACGCCACAGTTTCTGACAAGTGAAATGCTGCTGGCAAAATGTTTGCCAAAATCTAATAAATTACACTCAGCCCCAGACGCACACACACGCGATGAATGTGCCCACCCAATTCGTTTGTTGTACAGAACGCCAAAGGCATCGAAGGTGTGAAAGGAGGTTGGATGGGAGGTCTCCTTTCCAACTCTGATTTAAAATCATTAAAGCGCAAATCACTTAAATTAGATGAAAGGCAAACTTGGGCTAATCGACGCACGTGCTTTTGTGGTTACATTCAAATTTAGAGGCGAAGTAAATTGTGGAAATGCGTATAAGTAGATTTATATCTGCCAAAATTAGTTTGTACTGCCAATCACACTTTTCCCGCAGATTCTTCTAGTGAATGTGTGGTTTCAGTAAAAACTTTTCCATTCAACAATCAATTTGTAGCAATCCTTGAGCTGACTCAAAACTTTGTTTCTTTACTACCATTCCAATCTATCACTTTCAAAATTTAATTTAATTTATTTCAATAAACAAGTTGTAACTATTTGTCGCCAAAGTTGTCATTGTATCCGCCCCCTCTCCCCCCTTGGACAGTAACTGATGTCATACGCCTTGAAGTTCGGGTCATTAAGCATATTTTCCTCTTGGCATTGTACACAAGTTGTGTAGTCATCGTCTAGTTTTATGATATTTCAAAGCATATTAGTTTTGGATTGAAGTTTGTAGCTAAGGCAGTCTGTAATCATCAGTCTTGGGTCTCGTCTCATCTCGTCCCGTCGACAAGGATAAAGTTTTCCACTTTATACATATATTCATTCAATTGTTTTTTTTTTTTTATATTTTGTTTGTGTTTTGGTTAGTTGTCTCAAAAGGTGGCGGTGGCAATATGTTGGCGCTGCTGGCAACACCAAAATACAAAACTTTTCGTCAACATTCATTCAAAATGCTAAAGTTAACAATAGTTTTGCTTGGCAAAGTTTCTAGCGTAGCGAGTGAAAGGCCTTGAGCCAAGAACTGGCTTGATGGCCAAAGTTCACAGATGAGTTACTAATATGATAATAATATTTTCCACAAATCGCGCTCATGTTTTATTAACAATATAAAAAGGGAGCGCAAATTAAATGAAGTTGATTGAAAACTTGAGAGAAGAAAGTTTTTTAATTGGGAAAAGTCAGAGAAGGTTATGGACTGTGGTGATGTTTGCGTGGAGGAGTAAATGCATATGACAAGCCAAGTGAAGTATTTTCAATTAAAAAACTTCGACAGCTTGCACCTGTGTGAGTGCCAAAGCATTGACTGCAAAAGTTGTAATTACAAAAAGAAATAAAAATGCCTGTAAAAAAGGGAAATGCCAGAGACTTTTTTTGAAATTTTCTAAGTTCCGTACACTTAGACAAAAACTCAGACAGAGTTCCTGGTGAAGGTTTTTCCGTTTTGTACTTTAAAACTCAACTAAGTATTGAAATTTCCAAAATCCAAAAACGACCATGCCTGAATCAAGTACAAAATGGTTTGGGTTGAATACGAAAAAGACTAACCAAAAATATGCATCGGAAAATTCGAACTATATTAAAACGAATCCGTTCTTAAAACTCCCAACTGGTTTCATCACGGTGCTTATAAGGTGTTTTCTGACCCATGGTAATTTCTTCATGGCCTTATTATTTCGAGTAAGTACAGAGATATTGTTGCAAGAAGAAGCTTTCATTTTGTACTTAATTAATGCAAGTCTGCAAACCGGTCCTAAAGATAAAGAAAGATTTTCATTTGAAAGGCCAATGATTTGGAGGGAACAACAAGAGCTCCAACCATCGCAAACTGGTTCAAAATCATTTAAGGACGTTCGAAAGAATTGGTACGGAATCTTAAGAGTTTCTGGCTAGTTTTCAGGTAATACGCGCCCGGCCTTCCTGCGGATTAATTCTCATCAACAGATTTCGAAATGTCTCTGAATTTGACGCCTTCTCTGAAAATTTGGGCGCCGAAGACGATTAGCAAGTAGAAAGGATTCACCAGGAAAGGTTCCATTTAGAGTGGGAACTCATAGGGCTAACTATGCCCTTAATGATTTGATATCTAGAGCACTTCTCACATACAATCGGCTTCCAGTTGGCAGCAACAATGTTACTGTTAAACAATTAGTTAAAGACTATTTCTTGTAATTTAATTGTTACTCTTCTTAAGTTTTTCGTAGTAGCCAGTTAAGTTTATTCGTTAGCGAAATACACTAAGTAAATAAATAACTGATGTCAATTGAGCAAAGATACCAAGGCATCTGAAGCATAAGAGAAAGAGCAAATTTTTGTCTGGAAACGAAACTTTGGCTAAGTTTTTTGTTTTTAAATATCTTTGTCTTAAGTACTTTTAAGTCGGTTAAAAACCAAACAAGTTAACGGAGTTTAAGTGGGGGCAACTTTTCAAAAAATCGAAAAAAAAACGCATATCGATATTATCTCGATAACTAGCCGATAGCATTTGTTTCATGTCGATTTTCATGTTCACCGGGCAAAGTTACTTTAGAAATAGTTTGTTTAGTCCAATGGGGAAATATCGACTTTCATTTTGTCGATCAGTGTATATTGAAAGAGGTTGGCTTCAAAACAATCACTTATAACTTTCTCATAATTATAACATACAGACTTTGAAAGTCCACTTGGAAGAACCAAAACCTTCGGTTCAATGAGTACAATAACCGGTTTGCGAACCGAACCTTAGACTTTACAAGGGGTTCGAACAGCCGCACTATAGTTTCTGCCAAAAATAAAAGAATCTTGCATCTCGCAAAAGAATGGGCTTTTTATACCCATGTAGAGGGTATATTAAAATTATCCAGATGTTTGTTACGCATAGAAGGAAGCATCTCCGACCACACAAAGTATATATATTCTTGATCAGCATGACGAGCTGAGTTGATATAGACATGTCCGTCTGTCCTTTACTGTGGGAGCTTTTTGAGATTTAAGTGAAATTTAAAACAATCAAACTAATATTAAAGAAACTTAAACTGAATAGTAAAATGAAAGATACTTAATTTATTTTTTAATAAATTGAATGTTTTTAATTGGTTGAGCTCTTTTATAAAATTTGTGTGTTGTCAGTACAACTTTTTTGGGCGCCATGGTCCATGCCCCTGATTCCCCCAATGGAACTTATTTGATAAAATTGGTCAGCCTTTTAAGATTTTAAAAATAAAAACGTCAAGCTGCCGGAAAGTGCCGGAAGTTGTGTTATATCCCAAAGCCTATAGTGTGCTTGTTTTTTTTTTTTTTTTTGCTATTTGTGTCTGTGGTGCAACTGTAACATTCCTGTTCTCTGTTGTTGTTGTGTTTGATACTTTTTTGAGTGTTTCATTAAAGCACAAGTCCATTTGAATGAAATCTGTATTGGTTTTACTGGATTAACTTTAAAATCTGAGATTGCAGCGATACTTACAAAACATACTATAGTTTTATTATGATTTTTATGTTTTTTTATGTTGATTGGAGACAAAATCTACAAAAATTGAAACACAAATAAAAAATTTTTTAAATAACTTTATATATTTTTGGTTTTTTTATTTAGTGTCGGGGAAATAAAGCACCGCGGGCTCTATTGAGCCCCCCTACTGAATTTACAACTCCCCTAGCAGCCCCATTTTCTGTACAAAGGTCAGGATTTTCGTGGGTTCTAGGTTACTGATATTGGTTGGGTGTAAAATGTTTTTCCCAAATCTGCTGAATCTCCGCCTCGCTATCTTGTCCAATCAACACAGCATGACTTTTTAGATCATCTGTTTGATATGTCCTTGTCTCAGATAAATTCAATTCCAAACGATCTTAAAAAATTGCTGGATCTTGTCTTTGTCGCTGACAGTACTAATGCTGTAGTTTCTTGGTCCGCCCCTCTATCACTGCCCAAAGATATTTACCATCCTACTCTTTAAATCTCTCTTTCAGTTTCTGAAACTACTTCATCAACCTCTAAAACTCCTAATAAACCTCGTCGTTGTTTTCGTAAAGGAAACTTTACATTATTAAATCAACTTATTTGTGCAACAGACTGGTCACCTCTGTTCAATGCGGTTGATTTTGACTTTGCTCTTGCCTTTTTCTACGAATCCCTTAATTCTCTCTTAGATATCTGTGTTCCTTATAGCGTAGCTTCTCCCGCGTCACTTAATCCTCCTTGGTACTGCCCTAGACTTTCTAATTTGAAAAATATTAAGTCTAGATGCTTCAAAAAGTATAAACGATATGGTTTGGCTGTTGATTTCTCTAAATATTCAATAGCAAAATCCAACTTTACACTTTTTAACTCTGAGTGCTATAAGAATTATCTTGCCCGGTGCAAAATCCAATTTGCAGAGGACCCTAAACAATTCTATAGGTTTGTGAACTCTAAGCGTAGATCTTCATCACTACCTTCTTCTTTTTTTCTGGGTGACCAAAAGGCTGGCAATGATTCCGCTGCCGTCGACCTATTCGCTGACTTTTTTCAATCAACGTATTCCTCTGTCCACTTTACTAACACTTCTTATCCTTATACCATTCCTTCTTCTAACTCGATTTGTGTTCCCTCAATTAGTGAAAGCTCCCTACTTTCGCATTTAAAATCTCTAAAATCCTCATACTCCCCTGGCCCTGACAACATTCCTAGTTGTGGTCTCAAAGAGTGCAGTAGTTCCTTATGCAAACCTTTGCTTAAGATTTTCAATCTATCACTCGATTCTTCAGTCTTTCCAACTCTTTGGAAAGAGTCCTATATCATTCCTCTTCATAAAAAAGTTGGAAAATCGGATATTTCCAATTACAGAGGCATAGCTAAGCTCTCCGCTATTCCTAAATTATTTGAAGAGATTATAACCTCCACCTTGCAGCGTTATTGCAAATCGATTTTATCACCTTTCCAGCACGGGTTTATTAAGCGTCGGTCAACTATGACCAATTTGCTTGAATTTACTTCATTGGTTAATGATGGGTTCCTTAAGAAAAAGCAAACCGATGTCATTTACACCGACTTTAGTAAGGCTTTTGACTCTGTAAACCATGATCTTCTCCTCTATAAGCTTGATCGGTTAGGATTTCCCGCCTCTTTTCTGCTCTGGATTTCGTCCTATTTAAAAAATAGAACGCAGAAAGTTATATTACGTTCAGACACTTCAAAGCCCGTCTCTGTAACGTCCGGTGTACCGCAAGGTAGTCACCTTGGTCCTTTGTTTTTTACTCTTTTTATTAATGACCTACCCACAATACTATCTTATTCTCGGATACTTATGTATGCCGATGACGTTAAACTTATTTTATCTTTCAATGACACGACACATTCCATTAGATTGCAAGATGATTTAAACTCCTTGCAGTCCTGGTGCTTGATTAATCAATTACACCTTCATTGCTCCAAGTGCATGTTTATGACTTTCCATCGTTGCAAACCTTCGCTGGCTACCTATACGATTGGCAATGAACCCTTGGAACGAATATCTACAGTCGTTGATCTTGGAGTTCTTTTTGACCCAAAATTGAGTTTTAGTCCTCATATCTCCTCTATTGTTAATAGGGCGAAAGGTGTACTTGGATTCATTAAACGTTGGTCGAAGAAATTTTATGATCCATATACCACAAAGCTTCTGTATACTGCTCTAGTTCGCCCTGTACTTGAATACTGCTCGTCCGTCTGGTGTCCGCAATTTAAAAAGTATATCGATCGAATTGAATCAGTTCAAATGCAATTCTTGCTTTTTGCCCTACGTGGCTTAAATTGGGACCCTAACCTTCGTTTACCAACTTACTCCAGCAGACTTTTGCTTATTGACCTTCCTTCGTTAGCTAACCGTAGAACAGTCTTAGGGGTTTCTTTTCTTCATAAGCTAATTATCGGTGATGTAGACGCTTCTGATCTTTTAGGTCGCCTTAACTTTTCCGTTCCTTCTAGGCCAACTAGAAACTATTTTCCTTTTATCTTGTCTAGATGCACAACTGATTATGCCCAGCATAATCGATTTCGGGTTTTATGTAAGAATTACAATGATCTCAATCACCTGCTCTCAACAGAACTCTCTCTCTTCTCTCTAAAAACGTCTCTCTATAATTATCTCCGGGGAAATCTCTGACCACTCCCAGCTGTGAGTAGTGGGGCATAGCTTGCCCGACTGGCTAAAAAACTCTCCCCCACCGGGTCAGAGATTTTCCGGTTATTTAGTTTTAAGTTTTACGTATACATTTTTTTTTTTTTAAAGATTTCTTTTAGATAGTTTTCTCTTTTTCTTTCTATCTCTGTTTTAGTTTAATTTCTTATATTATCTTATTTTTTCCGTTGCTCCTACATAACTATAGGATTTGGTTTTTTCTCTCTCTCCCTCTTCTCGATCTCTATATTATTAAAGTTTTTTTAGCTCTAATAACGCCTCTGACTACAATCGGCTGTGAATAGGGGCATAGCTGGCCGGACGGGCAAATAACCTAACCCCCACCGTGTCGGAGTCGTTATTAGTTTATTTTGTAATTTTATTAGATTTTCTTTGATAGGCTTCCTTAGCTCATAAAATTTTTTTTGTAACGTATTTATACTTTTGTTGACAGCATTTGTTTGTCGACTCTAAATAAATAAAATAAAATAAAAAAATAGAGCATCACAGTGTGCTAGTATATGCTCGGAAGACTCCTCCTTCTCTTCGCAATACCGGCATTGTTGTGTGTTTGTTATTCCCAACTTGTACATGTGGCTCCGTAGTCTGCAGTGGCCCGTGTAGAGCCCTGTCAGGACTCTAAGGGCATTCTTTCCTTGTTGGATTAACTTTTTGAACCTTTTGAGGTTATGGTTCACTATTAATACTTTTGATTGATTTTATCAAATCTCATATCTAACGGTTTAATAAACCCATATCAAGTCGATATATCTACTGAAAGTATCATCAAACAAAGATTTTTTCCTCCTTTAAGTATGCAAATTCTTATATAAAGAATTAATCAGGATTAATTTAAATTAGAAATAAATATATCCCGAAACCATCTTAATTCAATAATTTTGAAATTAAAAAATTAGTAATTAATATAAGAATTGTGTAATTCAATCAAGCATTATCTTACTTATTTTTAATTTTTCTTATTATTTAATTTTTTCTTAAGTCAGCTTAGAAACATTTTTGACACAAAAACGTGAGAATTTAAAATAAGAACAAAATCGTTCTAGCTTACGACCATCAAATTTCTAAACTAATTGCGATTTATTCTTACAATAGAGTCGTTATAAATAACATAACTTACTTAACGATGGCAAGATTATAAAGTGATAGAACCAGTTGGGAGCTTTAAGAAAATTATTGTTCGTTTTACTCAGTGCCAGATTTTTTCTACTTCAACTAAGAATGCGATTTCTATAGGTAGTTATTTTGACATTCCCTAAATATCCGAACCAACTAGTTTCATGAATTAAAACATTTAGGTAAAGTTATAAAATTTTGATGGGATATGTATAAAAAAATGTATCTAACTAAAGCATTTACCAATCAGTATGATTGCTTTTTTACTTTGTGCTTTTATTATCTAATAAAATATATGAATTTTATTTGTGCTTCAAATAAATTTAATTTAACCCTAAAAAAATATTTAAAATTATCAATAAACCGAACAGCTTTCATCTGCCTAACTTTAAAACTTTATAATTACTAATATATATTCGCATAGCTCCAGCAAAAAAACTTTTCTAAACTAGGCTCCATTTAACTAACAATTTCAGGCAAGTAACCAAAGTAACCTATGGCAACCAAAAAACCTTGCTAGGCAAAGACCGCAAGACCGCACTCAAAGCCACATCATGTCAAGTACAAAATTGCCCAAACCACTTGAAAAACTTTATGCACTTCTTCAAGTGCAACATAAATTGGCAGCAGTTTGAGCGAAACGAGACTTGTAATTAAAAGTCCGGCTTGCCGAAATGAAAAAAGTTTTAATTTTTAAGTCGCTGATCACAGAAAATGGGTATGGCAAAATGAGTCGTTGTCTTTTCTAAAAAAAAAAGGGAGCTCATTGGCCTTTTAGCCTTTTAGCTGGGAGCAGCAGCGCTAAACAACTTATAATTGAATTTATGAGCAGCAGACAACACCCAACTAGCAAACAATCTTCTTTGTCTGGGTAGTTTGCTTAAAGGTTGCTTTAAAACTGTACACCCCTTCCCCCACCTTATTGCTGTGATTGTTCCTGTCGTTGAAACGGAAGCGGAAATTGTGCTGAGGCTGAAACTGCAAGGTATACTTTGGGGACAAGTGATAAAAGGGGGAGAACAAAATGCAAAGATTTTTCTCTGTGGGTTGTGGTCAACCATTTTCCTTCTGTGTTGCTTCAATTGCAAATTAACCCCTTGGGATTTTGTTTTATTTAATTTATTTAATAAAGCTTTGACATAACTTAAAATTAGCTAGGGAGCTGATGAAAAAAAGATTTGAAAGAGTAAATCTGAGAAACTTAATTTTTTTCAGAATGTCTGACCAAAATATTTGTTCAATTTGTATGTCCATGGCTGTATATGTAACAACAAATTTGCGCTAGTAGAGATCTGGGGTAATAGGAGAGTGGTAAACACACACACAAAGATGTGAAAAAATGTAAATAAATACTTGAACGAGATTTTTTTTTTCTTTCTCATTTTTGCTTTTGGTAAACGCGAAGCGGCAACGACAACAACGTCAATGTGTTTAAACAGTAGAAAGCTTTGTGTTGCACAGATTTTCTTCATTTTTTCTTCTGCATTTTCTACTCTTCCCTTTTTTTTTTCTTTTTTATTTCTATTTTTTGATAATAATGTTGACTCCCAAGCAAAGGCGTTGACTGTTGAAGTACTTTCAAGCAGCTTGACTCTTGACATCATCGTATGTGTGTATGTGTGTGAGAATTGTCTAACAGCAAATTGTTGTTGTTGTTACCAGCTTAACACCAACAACGCAATTTTGTTGGTAGCAAACAGAATACATAAGAAGCTTGGAAGCGCACACATATATACAAACAATAACTAGATAGTTAAACTATTTGCCATTCTTGAGAAAGAGTATACAAGTGATGGAAATTCATGAAATTCAATGTCTATAGCTCGATGTATAACGATCCATACCCCGCAGTTAATTTTATGTATCGTGGGATTTTGTTTCGCCACCAAAGTTTAAGGCGCCTTTGTATACAAATTGCTGAAGAGACAGATGTGCATACTAACCCCTCTAGTTCCTTGCTCAAGCTAAGTTCACACAGGCAAATAGTTTGGCTAATTTTTTATTAAAATAGTCATGGTTGAAGATTTTACTGGATTTCATACGCAAATAATTTGATCAAATACATATGGCCGGAATGTTCCCCAATTTGGCCTATATACATAACTAAATTTTCATCAAAATTTGTCCAAATTATTTGCCTGAGTGAACTTAGCTTTGGACGTTTTGCTTAATCTCCCATCATAGTAACAAATATATCCGGAAGAAGACCCTCGAGTGTATCTTGATTCAGCTGTGTAATTTACAATTCTCAAATTTCGGTTAAGTTTTTTTTAAATCCATTTATATTTGTGAAATTTCTCCAAAGTTTTTTGATCCTGTAAAGCAGCGGTGGGCAAGCCCTTGCTCCCATTGCTCCGAGATTTTTCATACTAAACTGCATCGCAAATTAACTCGCTTCAAATTGAAAACAACAACAAAGTCAATGCGAATCGGAGAACGGCGCCAACAAGACGCGCACACAGACTGCGCAACAGCTGCATTTTGGGCGATCGAGACTCGCTGATAATGGTTGCTTTTTTTTCTGTCACCACTGCTGTAAAGACTAGCTTTGAAAGGAAACAATTTGAGCTCGATATCGAATTGATTCCAGGAAGATTTTCACAAATTGAATGAAATGTTATTTTATCCTTTAAACCACAGTAAAATAAGTATATGTGCACAACATGTTTTTCTCCACTTTTTCTATCATAAAGGGTGATTAGCAACTTTCTTTTTGGTCACATTTTTTTTGGCAGCTCAGCTGTTTTCGTGTCACATGTTATTGTCAAACATGTTTAACCATGAATCGACTTACAAACGAACAACGAAAGAAAGTGCTTCGTGCACTTTTTTTCATTTTATAGTCAGTTTTTGCGACCTTCTGAGGCGGCAATTCAGAATTTTGTGACTAAATTTCGCTCCAAATTTACATTATTTCGACATTAAACCACCAACACGCATACGTAGAGTGAGGACAGAGGATAATATCGCAGCTGTATCCGCCAGTGTTGTTAATGACCGTTAATTATCGATTCGGCGCCGTTCACAGCCTCTGTTACTCCACTACGTGGAAAATTTTCCAGACGAATTTGGGTATAAAACCTTTTAAAATACAGCTGGTACAAGAATTGAAGCCACACGAACTACCAACACGGCTAACTTTTGTTCAAAGGGCGCTGGCAAAGTTAAATGAAGATCCACTTTTTGTGTTCAGCGACGAAGCTCATTTCTGGTTGAATGGATACGGGAACAAACAAAATTTCCGTCTTTGGTTTGAAGAGCAGCCGGAAGCACTGCAAGAACTGCCAATGCATCCTGAAAAATGCATTCTTTGGTGTGGATTATGGGACGGTGGCATCTTGGACCTTACTTTTTTAAAAATGAAGAAAGCAGGAACGTTATTATGAATGGAGAGCGCTACCGTGCGATGATCCTGGACCGTACTTTTTTAAAAATGACGAAAGAAGGAACCTTATTGTGAATGGAGATGTGCGATGATTACAAACTTTTGTTTGTCCAAAATGACATAGCTGAACTTAGCTGACATTTGGTTTCAACAAGACGGTGCCACATGCCACACAGCACAATTGAGAGGCGAGTTCGGTGAACAGTTTATTTCACGTTTGGGGCCGTTCAATTGGCCGCCTAGGGGCTATGTTAAGGCTCATGTCTATAGCAACAAGCCCGCAACAGTTGACTTACTGGAAGCCAATATTGAAGAATTAATTATTAACATACCGGTCGATATGTTGAAGAGAGTATGCCAAAATTGAAGCCAACGTATGAACCATTTAAGGCTTAGCCACCGCGGTCAACATTTACATGAAAACGTCTTTAAACAATCAATTATATAGATCGTTCTATCGACTCAAACAAAGATTTCACACATTTTTCTGAATTTTATGTATTTTTTTTTTAATCAAATCCGAAATATGCTAAAAAATCACCATTTACCAAAATTACTACCACCTCACCTGAAGGCTCATTGGCATTTGCTGAATGATACAAATTTTGGTCAACTGAGTTCCACAATGTGAATTTCTCCGATGAAGAAAAGTTAAATTAAGACGGTAAACCACGACAATCCCGGCATAAACGGAAACGGTGGTGGATCACTAAAAATTTGATCTGCTTTTGGTGCTTTTTTATTCGAGATGTATGAACAATTGTTGGAAAAAGAACATGTTGAATTTGGAAATAACCTTTGGAAAGGACTACTGGATTTTTCAAAAGGAAAGCAAATTAACCACTCAATTATAAACATAGTGTAAACATAAGAATAACAAAGCAGACAAATTGGAAATGCACATATAATTATTTCCTATTTAAGTTAATATATTTCGAAACTTTTTAGCAAATTGAATTGTTACATGCTTTTTTTTGTCTTCAAATTATTAGAATTATAAAATAAATATAAGTAATAACATAATCTTAAAACATCTATGCACATATACTTATTTCATTAAGGTAAATATTTATTTTTTTTTGTTGATATTCTCATTTTTTCCTATTTGACTTTTTCTACATTCCTTCTTCCTCCTCTTTCCTCATTTCAAATTCATTTTCTTTCTGCTTAATTCTTTTACATTGAAATATACCATAAAAGTAGGAGCCTTAAGGACTAAAACTAAAACTGCAATTCTAGTTTTATTTAAAAAAAATTCAATGAAATGTAACATAAGATTTTCCAGAGTTGCATAAAAAGAATAACCTTAATTTCTACATCAGATGTTCCATTTTTATCTCTCGGTCCAGCTACGTTTTTTTTTTACAATCTACAGAAAGAGTATAAAATCTGCGTTGCATGAAATTGAATTTGTGCGTTTCTGGCCATGTGTGGAGGCTTGCATTGTAATGCATTGTGGGTGTCGAAGCGCATGATGGGCGTGCGAGTGGGCGAGTATGTGTGCATGTATTGCATGTAAGTTTAAAGCCCTGAAAACTGGGTTAATAATGTCATTTACTGCACTGGAGGGCATCACCACCGCACCGGCGCTCTTGTTTGCCCCTACACCTCCCTCTTTACAGCTAGGCATTAGAATTTAAAACTTTGTATTTAACAGAAGGCACATAAAAGTAAAATGCTAAATTTTAATTGCAGGAAGTTGGCAGTTGCCATTTGTTGTTCTTGTTACTGCTGTTGGTTTTTGGTGTTGTTGGCAGCTTTGCTGAAGCATTTGAGTGCTGTTGACAAAAGGCTAATGCGATTGACATTTTACGTCTGACTATCATCTGTGTGTGCGTGTGATGGTTTTGTTGCATCATTAGACACGCAGCATTGCCTTGTCATGGGATTGTGGACATAGTGCCATGGGCAACAAATCGCGTGTTTTGTATGGCGGGAAGCGTGGTGGTGGTTCTGCACCAGCTAAACGCATTGTAATACCCGGGCTGGCAATTGCTATTTTGTTTTACAGGCAAATAAACCAAATCCCGCAATTTACAACAACGAACGAACAAAATGTGAATGGGAAAGCGCAACAAAAATAAATATCATTTAAGGAATTAGACAGATTTAACTAAAGTGCTGAAAAATACTCCAACTAGTTTTTAGACTCGGCAAGTATAGTGTGGTCGTTTGTACAGGAACTATAAATATTCTTATTGGAACTCATATAAATGGCTATAAAATATAGTACGCTTGGTAACATTAATAATTTTTAAAGGCGAGTACCGAAAAAGCATGGATTTTTTCCAGATTTCACTACGAAATATTTTTAAAATTAAAAGCTAACGTTTTATTTTATAATTGTGAAATTGCCTAGGCTGCCATGGAGTTCCTCTTTCTTAAAAGTTGAACCAAAGAAACGTTGAACCCAAGGTTTTGGTTTGAATTATGTTACTCAGACTCAGAATATTCAGCATTCTAGCACAAAAATTGTCAGCGGTCTATGGAAAAGATGCGTTGTTTATCTATTTATTGGATCAGCGGTTGGTACGGAAAATAACGGGAAGGGCTCTGCTACCACAACAATTGCGTGGTTGTTGTAAAATCTATTGCGTTGTGTGTTGAGAGAAAAAACATGTTGGGTTGCGAGTGTAAGGCGGCTATGTGGTTGCCCAGATCTATGGAAGTTTTGCTCTGAACTATGTCCCAGTTTATTTATGATTTCAATCGTTCCTTCTATCAATAGTTCTTAATTCAGAAGTTGATTTAATAATAGATTTGCGCTAAAATTGATACTTCCGCTAATATCTATGACTACACAGAGAAAAAAAATACACGAAAACGTAGAATGTTCAACCCATAACGTTTTGTGTAGCATTTCAACACGTTGCGTGTAGCTTTTTCATTTCAACACGTGGCGCGTGTAGCTTTTCTGCACGCCGCGTTTAGATATTGAAATCCTACATGTTTCGTGTAGCCTTTTAACACGTCGCGTGTAGCTTTCTCATTTCAATGCGTTTCGTGTAGCTTTTCTGCACGGCGCGTTTAGCTTTATCATTTCAACACGTGGCGTGCAGAAAAGCTTTTGCATTTTTTATTTCTCTGTGTATGTGTGATTCCGTAATTGATGTCTTTTGCCCAACATTCATCAGTGTACGTCTGTAATGTGAATACTTTTCGGTATTACAATTTTAATTTAACTTCATGCCCAATTTTTGTTGATCTTGATCCTTAAGTTAATATGATTATCGTTTCATATGGGTGGGAACCCAAAAAAATTCACTAATTCCATGCTTTAGGGAATATATCAGCAACTTATCCAAATTCTAAAAAAGAGGCCTGGACCATTTTGCGAATTGGGGGTTTACCAAGCCGGTTCAGAGGGATTCAGATCCCGACCTGTTCGCTGGTCTTGGAAATTATAATCAAATTTTAAATACTTGGCAACAAAATTCGACTTTTTTCAGTTTATTGAAATTGAAATCTGACCGAGAAAATCATCTAGAATAATCAACAACCATTCAATGAACTGGACCTCGTTGCCTAGTGTAAAAGAGTTGCGCGCATAACGTGAGCTTGAATGTGTCAAGGTGTATCACGAAGAGTCACGACGTGATTGATTTAAAGTCGTGCTTCGTGAATATACATATGTAAGCACTTATCCGTACGTGTGTCATGAGTTAACTAAAGTCGTACATCGTGACTATTTGTAATGCAAATAACCCAAACTAAACTTACTTAACTAAACTTATTCAGGGGTGTCCTGGAAATGTCTAGAGATTTTCGTATAAACGATTGCACTTCGAACTTAACTTGGACTACTTTATTAGTGAAGCGAAAAGAATGAGATCGGCCACTAGATCATATGGAAGGGAAACCGTACGCATTAAATCTCCTTGGCTTTGAGCAGGCGGTTTCAAATCTCTCAACTTTCGTCATCTAATCTAGTAGCCCGGCATATTTATGCCCCTTTACATATAAAGTCAAACAGCTATAATATGAAATGCTAACGTTTATACGAAAACTTCTAGAGATTTCTGGGACACACCCGATTAAAGAGAATAAATTTCATTACAAGGCAGCTATGAGCATAGTGTTTTACGGCATTTAACTGATAAAATTGTACGGTCACACTTAAATTAAACGCAAACTACTTTTACTGCTAACTGACACTGGCATGTTATAGAGATGCAGTTTTATCGTGCGTGATCGTTTGTGACGCCTCCTTAAATCGTGCTTGAATGACGTGCTGAAATCGTGCGTAAAAAAATGTTGATTTCGTGAAGCGTTCGTGACGCGTGCACCTCTATTTAATTCTTAAAGTAAAATAAAAGGGCTCAGCTATGTATGTAAAATTGTTCAAGGTCTACTAATAGGGATGTCGACAGTTAAACATGTCACTACCGCCATGATTATATAATCGATATGTATCATATTTTATCAAATGTGTTTAGAAGGGTTTGTCATTTAATCGCGAACTAGTTCACGCTAACAGAACGTTTGCAAAGTATCCGAACTTATTATCCAAATTCCAGTTTGATTGTTCAAACTCAATGAGCTTTTCGAGCCAAGAATTATTTAAAATGTCTACCATTAAGAGGCTATAAATTTTTTATTTCACAATATTGGAACAAAGATTATACCTTATTTTATGAAAATTTGTTTTTATACCCTTGCAAAGGGTATTATAATTTTGCCCAGAAGTTTGTCCCCATAGAAATATTCATTTCTGACCCCATAAACTATATATAATATATTCTTGATCAGTGGGACGAGCTGAGTCGATTGAGCTTTGTCCGTCCGTCTGTCTGTTTCTACGCAAACTAGTCTCTCAGTTTTAAAGCTATCGAGCTGAAATTTTGCACAGAGTCTTCTTTATACTGCACGCTGCTAATATGTCGGAACCGACCGGATCGGATGACTATATCTTATAGCTGCCATAGGAACCAGCGGTCGAAAAATGGGTCTTAGTGAGAAAAACTTTTTGTTTCCAATGTTGGCGTCCTCAATCTCAGCCACTATTAATATTATATGCTTTCACACAGATTTTCAAATTTTGGGCAAGATCGGATGACTATATCTTATACCTGTCACAAGAACCATCGGTCGAAAAATGGGTCTTAGTGGGAAAAACTTTTTGCTTTCAATGTTAGCGTCCTCCAACTCAGCCGTTATTAAAATTATATGCTTTCAAACAGATTTGGAAGCACTGTCATAGGACCGATCGGTCGAAAAATGAGTCTTAGTGAAACAAACTGTTTTGTTTTCAAGTAAATCGTTCTTAAGGTCGGTGATTACTAATATTAAACGCTTTTAAACTAATTTGGAAAA
Source organism: Lordiphosa magnipectinata (assembly GCA_037044535.1). Classification (NCBI taxonomy): domain Eukaryota; kingdom Metazoa; phylum Arthropoda; class Insecta; order Diptera; family Drosophilidae; genus Lordiphosa; species Lordiphosa magnipectinata. The sequence continues at coordinate 18,773 of JBAMBO010000513.1, forward strand.
ATTGATCGACATCGGGTAACTATATCTTATGGTTGCCATAGGACCGATCAGTCGAATATCGGTCTAAGTAGGAATTTTTGTTTTTGGTTTTAATGCTAGCGTCCTTAAACTCACTGATTTATAAATTTATATGCTTTGAAATAGATATGAAAAATTTGTCCGAAGTCGGATGACTATATCTTAAGGCTGCCATAGGACCAATCGGTCGGAAAATGAGTCTTAGTGAGAAAAATTTGTTTGTTTTCAATTTTATCTTTCTAAAACTCGGCGATTATTAATTTTATATGTTTTTAAAAAGATTCGAGAAATTTGGTCGAAATTAGATGTTTATCTGTCGGAAAATGGGTTATTCATAGTTTAAACAATTTTTGATTTTTCTCTGACATTTCGAAAACAGCATTTGCCAGGGTATAAAAACTTCCGCACAGACGAAGTTCGCTTGGTCTTCTCGTTTTTTTTTTTGGTTGTTTACCCTTACCTTTAAGCAATTTTTGTCCGGCTTAAAGTCATAGTTATATTTGCTCATAACTATAAATATAAAGGCACACACTAAACCACAAAGGAGTCTGGTCATCTATACAGCAGTATCAAGAACCTGCTGGTTCTATTGTCGGTGTTCAATTACTTTCCAATTGGTAAAAGAAAGTAATAATCCAAAACTGTTATTTATATTTAAAGCTGAAACAGTTACGTTTCCTGCTTCTATTGCATTTTCAAACCAAACATTCTCATATGTCACCCACCCAATTCAATTGTTGTTTTTTTTCTTTGTTTTTAGAACAACAATCACATAAATTTCCTAGTTATTCCCTCAAGAAGTTATCTGTCTATATGTATCTAATGGTATCTATCCTCAACGTTCAATTGCCAGTAACGTGTGTGTCTTTTGCTTTTATTTTTAGCACGAAAGAATTTGCTGAACTTGTGTGTAAATATTGATTACGTGCATATCACGTACGCCACTTGAGCGCTAAGATTTTTTCGCACAGCACAGAAAGTAGGCTGGTGGGCTGTGTATGGGAGAGTTAAGGAACTTGAGCTTTGCTCGCTCCCTTGTTGTCGTCCTTGTGCTAGTTTCCAAGTTGCCGCCTGCTGCTGCCTTTTTCGCTGACGACTGGCTTTTTGGCTGACTTGGCTGGCTTGGGCAAAATTGAAAGTCCTTTTCTCTGCTGGGTTACGAAAACATTTAACGTAATGTTGAGACACGTGCTCCAGCCATCAATTGAGCGGTTGTTGTTGCCCATTTATTCACCTAGCCGCCATGTGTATGTGTGTTTTAAGTGCTAATTGGGTTAGTCCAGGACAACGAAACTTCACTTCCTTCAATATGTAATTGTTCTATCTTTTGCTGTTGCCTGCTGATTAATTTTTAAAATTACTTAATGGCTAATGCCACTAATTATAGCAAAGTGTATCCAAGTGATGCTCGTGGGCAGCAAACCCAACTGCAAGCAAAAAAAAAAAAAAAAAACGGGGAAACTAAAGTTTCCTTCCTTTATCCGACGTTCGTTCGTTTTTGGAATGGCTAATTAAAGTTTTAAGTGCTTAGCCGAAACATCTAAAGAGCTCAACTAAATGTTGGCAAACAGCCTTGACAGCAGCTGCCAGATGTTTGGCCAATTTTTTCCCTGTCTTACCGTTGAAGCATGAAAGTTTTCGTTTTTTTTTTTTTTTTGTTAACCTGGGCTAATTAGGTTCCTTTTTCAAAGTGCACAAGAAAAATGTTGTTAAGGGTACTCGTAATACCTTCAGGTGTCATTCGTTAAAGGATTACAAAAAAATTAAATTACACAAAAACTAAAAGTGATATTAAGAAGCGGTTTTCCTTATTCGATAGATAATCGGTTTAATTAAAATAGAATTTTTTGTTGTTGTATTTCGGTTCAAAGTTGGCCAATTTTTTGTTTTGTTTTTGTTATTTATTTTGTTTCTAAATTTTCTGCTTCTGGTTGCAAACATTTTTTGAGAACGGATTGTCTGAGAGTAGAACTGAAAACGGGGTTTTGTTAGGAACTGATGTAATTCTGGTCTGAACTAGGATTTTTGGGATCATTCAACAACGAACGGAGTTGTTTGGGTTTCAATGTAAAAATTTCCAAAATCGTATTTTTTCCCCTTTACAACGGAGTTAGGACCATATACAATCACACCAAAAAAAACATCAAATGTCCTTTAAATTTAAATTGAGACATCTTCCTCAAAATAGCTCCGAACACTCAGTGTGTCACAACACCAAGATAGCCACCATCACCTACTCCAATCGTAGTTGAAGGGTTTATTATTGATTCAGCTTCTCCAGACGACACCAAACGATAGAGTGCAATCGCTACCTGTAACCCAAGTTCCATTTGGGGTCGACAGACGACAAAAAGCAAGGGTCAGCACGGATCAATTCGACAATAAAAGCGAACTGACTCTTAGTAACACGGACCATTTGGAGAAAGCGTCCATCTTTGAAAAATGGCAGCACATTGGTTCGCCAGTTGACTGATTGTAAATGTAAAATTGGCTCAACAGCACCAAAGAGGGCCAGGCCAAGTTTATCTCAATCTCTTGGAGTGTGTGCTTATAATTTTTTGCTCAAGTGAAAGGGACCTCCAGTTTAACGCCGAATCCAAACGGCAAAGTTTGAGAATTTTGCTTTTTTATGGCTAGTTAACTTCATACAGCTGACACCAATAGCTGGTGAAGATGACCGGATGCGTAAAAGCTATTTTCTAAAGAACGAAAAAAACTTTTTATTCGATTGTCCGTGGCGGGATTGAACCCACACCCGACTGACTGATTTGGATGCAATTGCAATTATATCCTCCGAAAGCTCGTCCATCACTTCATCGACTGCATCGTGGTCCATGTGTCGAAATGTGAAATTCAAGTGTATCCAGATGACGTTCAAATGTATGTTAGTGCTCCGTTATGTGTCCATCATTATAATAATGAGTTGGAGAGCACGAGTAGCCTACAGCAGCTAAAGATCGATGGATCCGTTATCGAATATACTGAAAGCGCATCAAATTTAGGTTTCACTTTTAATAAGACGATATCGTGGGACAACCATATAAGCAAGGCAATTGGGAAAACATATGCTCTTATTAGACGGTTAAACCTGACGAAGCAATACATCCCCATACATATAAGAAACCAAATGGCAAAAGTACATATAATACCTTCGCTGCTAATTATATGGGGTGAAAGTTTTCGGAAATTGCAATGCAAGTAGCAAACATAAGTTAAATGTAGCATTTAATAACATTGCCAGATTTATACAAATGCAAAAAAAACGATCCGACCACATGTCACAATTTGCAGAGAGAATATTTAATATACATCTAAATTCATGGATTAGCCTACGAGTGCTAGTTTTACTGCACAAAATAATTTACTCTGGGGAACCTTCCAACCTGTTTAAAATGCTTAACTTTGCTTCATCTCAAAGAACAAAAAATTTAATTTCTACAAGAAATAAACTAGCTACATGTGACTTGCTCTTCTTTCCTTATGCTATGCGTCTGTGGAACCAGCTACCTACCCAAATAGAACCGTGCACTTTTTTTAAAAATCCATCAAAAACTACCTACAGCAATAAAGTATGTTTTTCTTTCTTTTCTCGTTTGCTTAAGCTTACATTAATATCACAATCGACTGTTGTTTTCGTAACTGTAAAAGTGATAAGTGCTTCCAAATAAGTCCTGTACTTCTAGCACAAAGAAGAAATATCAATTAGATAAATAAATAAAACAAAACTAAAGATTTTTTTATGTATTCATATTTCTTCACGCTCTTATTTAGCTTGATTTGTACACTTACCATCGATGCATCCTTTATCATGAAGGGCCATGTTCCTTTTTCGCTTTATCAGTGCTTCTTGTACACTTTTTGTCTTGGCATTTTTATTTTAATTTACATTCACTTTTAAGTAGCAGCAAAATTTACAGGCTCTAGCTCATGTAAGGTAAATTTACCAATTATGTTTTTACGAGGGCTGGTGAACATCCTTATGGAATTTTTGAAAATACGAAGGTCTATGTTCATATACGAGAATCGGAAAAAAACGTGTTTTTGTTTATATATATATAGGTTTTAGTGACCTGTTTTGATTTTAGTCCAAGTTTTTGCTTTAAGCTGGCTTAAGGTCAATGTTTAATTATAATTCAATACAATCAACACAATCAACACAATTCAACAGAGACAACACACAACATTTTGGAATAGCAATGGTATGTCTGGACAACACAGTGCCGGAATTGACCCCAATTCACTCAACAGCAGACTTGTTGCTTTGACACTTCAAACACTTGCAAATTTCTCTAATTATACGCCCAATAAAAAAAAAATACGTTCCGATCGTCGGATCTGCTTAAAAGTTGTACAGAATGTTTTTAAGTCCCTTATGGAACGTTAAAGCAAATAAAAACAAGAAAGGAAGTCGGTCAAGCCCGACTATAACATACTCTGTACCCTTAATGTCGCAGCTCGCATTTGGTCACGAGTCAAACGGCCAGTTAACACACAACGCACAACGCAGTGCGCTCTCCAAGTCTCTCTCTCTCTCTCACTAAGATTGCTTCTGCTGAACGCAATGCTTAGGTTATGGGTGGGGTGGGTGGGGGGTGTTAACTGACCGTTTTTTGCTCATAACTTGAGTATCGTTCATCCGATCTTTATCATTCCTTCAGCAAATCGATAAATAATTTTGGCGTGGGGGCGTGGCAAAAATTGAAAATAAACTTGATCTGCCTGCAAGTATAAGAAATATATGTCCCATACATGTCAAACCTCTATCTCTTACCATCTCTGAGATCTCTTCGTTCTTACGGACGGACGGACAGACAGACAGACAGACAGACAGACAAACAGACGGACATGGCTATATCGACTCGGCTGTTGATGCTGATCAAGAATATATATACTTTATAGGGTCGGAAACGATTCCTTCTCCCTGTTACATACTTTTGCACAAACTTAATATACTCTATGTACCTTCGGTACAGAGTATAAAAAATACGTTGCGATCGTCGGATCTGCTTAAAAGTTGTACAGGATGTTTTTAAGTCCCTTATGGAACGTTAAAGCAAATAAAAAAAAAAAAATCGAAAAAAAAATTTCTGAATTAAAACTTGAGAATTTCAAGTTGTTTCATGTTTTTAGGCAAATGGTTTAATAAATGTAAAGTCATATATTTGGTAAACAAATAAATTAATTTCTTATTCACTTCTTTTTACTTCCAGGTAAATTTTATGATGTCAATTAAAATACTGAAGATTTTCAACCGAGCCCAAAAAGTAAAATACAAAATTTAAATCAAATTTCGATGGCATATCGAGTCTCAGAAATGGCAAAAGGAAGCTTTTTCGAAAAAAACACACAGAAGAAAACAAGTAAGAAAGTCGGCCAAGCCCGACTGTAGTATACGCTGTACCTGGACTAACAGTTCAAAGCAGCGCTGCTGAACAATAGATGGCGCCACTGCTGGCATTGAACAATTTGCGATTTTCAAAACTGACCAATAGATGATGCCACTACTGCCAGGGCGAGGGAAGTAACTTTCTTTTGGTCATAACTTAAGTATAGTTCATCCGATCTTTATCATTCCTGGGGCAGATCGATAATTAACATTGATTACTAAATATATCCAGAAGGTAAGAAACATCTATCTACGAAATTGTGAAAGATTTGATGTTTTTTTCAAATTGCGGGGGCGGCAGGTGGAAATATACTTGATCGCTAGTGTAAGAAATATATGTTCCATATATGTCAAACCTCTATCTCTTACCATCTCTGGAAATAGTAAATAAAATAAATTTATAATTTTTGTTGTTGACCCCTCTTTGACTGGGGATCGAACTTGGAACCATTCGTCATGGCATTTCTTTTTTCGTTGCTTGAAGTTCCCATAAACCCATATTCTAATAAACTTAATGATCTAAGGCCTTAACAATAACTGGGCCATATCATTTTGCGATTTAATTAACAACAACGTTTGGCCATAATGATAAACACATTATTAGCACTCTGTCAAAATTATCTGCAGTCAAGCGAACACTTTCTGGGCTGTGTGTCAAGGAGCAGGAACCCAAATCGACAAACATAAATTTAAATGCGGCAAGCTAGCACAACCAACCGAAAATCCTTGTCAAAACAAATGAAATGCAACTGCAATATTGTAAGCTGCAGCTGCTGCTTGCTGTAACCACCACCACCCGCCACCACCACCAGCAACTGCGACAGTATCTGGTCCTTTGGTGGTTGCTTAGGTCGGTCCTTTGGCAACACTTTACACACTGGCACACCATAATCAGGACAAGTGTCCTGGGTGCACAGGCTGCATGTGCATTATTATTATTATTATTATTATTATTATTATTTTATATGCATTCCAAGTGCACAGAGAAAAATAAAGTTTTTTTAAGCCTTCAGTTTGGAAACTTACATTATGTTAATCCTTTTTTTTTTTGTCTCAGTGTACGCCTGCCCAAGTTATGCTATTTGGCTCAACTCATGCAAAGATTCACGTCCTGGCTGGCCTCAATGTGTGTGTCGTTTGCTGCAGGTGACATTACAGCAAAAGGAAATCTCTCCTCCATTCCAAATGGGTTGGAACTTAGCCTTGAGCTAAAGTTGAGAGCGTTTGCCCCCATGATTTATGCACGTGTTTAGTGTGAAAAATTTACATTAAAAGCCCAAAAGAAGCGAAAGTGTGGCTAGCCGCCGAGAGAATGTTTCATAGAAACATGCTGCTGTGCGATATGGGCACAGAGCCAGGCAGGCGGACAGGAAGTGAAAGTATGTTAGGTGACGGAGCGCTCATGTGTTGCTCTCGCGCCAGTATTGGGGTCACTGGTCATTATCAAGATGTTGCAAAAGAAATGACATAAAATGTCCTGCCAGCTAGCAGCTACCTTACACCCATACTTCCTTCTAGTCGTAGTCATTTGATATGCAGGGCAGATAAAGGCCAACGCGCATTCAACACCAAGCATCTTCTTCTGTTTTGCTTCAAAAAGAAACTTACCAACAATATGGGGATAGTTTAATGGCAAACCTGCAAACTGTTGAGCAAGCCAATTTGCCATGTGGAAAATGGGGAAGGAAAAGGTTTTTATGTACATTGAAAGCTAATTTTTTTTCCTTTCAATTTTAATAGATGAAATATTAAAGGTGTAAAAGGAGTTAATTCAAATTAAATTATTGCAATTCTGAAAACCATTTACTCTGCTTCCGAACACACATATTCGGACATGTCCTTCCAAGTGGAATTGCTTTCCCTAAATGGTTAAAAAAGTTTTACTTGTTGATCAGTAAAATGAAAAATAAACTAAGAATTTGTTCATAAAATCACTTCTATTTACAAATTGGCAGTGTCAGTCTAAGGTCCCACAGGCAAATAATTTGCACAAATTATGATGCAAATTTGACTACATAGCCTTGATTGCAGATTTTGCAGAACTTGAATCTAAAACTTTGGTTCCATACGTAAATAATTTGTTCAAATATGGTCGAAAGTTTCCTTAACTTCTATCAAGCTTTTCAAGCCAAATTTTCATCAAAATTTGTGCAAATTATTTGCCTGTGGAATCTTATCTAAGCAAATACAAATAGTAAAATGTAAAAGCTAAGGCTCCACATGCAAATAATTTGTTTGCCTAAAGCAAACATTTGCCAAGTAGCCTTGGCCTATGTTTGTGCATCAATAATTTCAAACCAACATTTGCCTGTAGGACAAATTCTAAGAGCAAACGAGGCAAATATAACAAATTTATTTTGGGATTATGCACTACTAAGATTAGAGCTTTAGCAGCAAATAAAATCAAAATAAACCACAATTAGCTATCTTCAATTGCCAAAAAGCACAGTGTGACCATCAATCGACATGTCGCCGAGATCGCATTGCGCAATTTGGTGTCCTTACGTTGAATCATTGGCTAAACAAGACACAACTGAAAAATACTACACATATATTTTTGTTGCCAAGGCTATCCTATGCTATGACTTTCGTTTGCTCAAACAAATCGGCCTTGAGCAAAGAAATGTATAATAAAATTTGACCCTAACAGTAAGGGGTGAGGATGTTGCCAAAATACATTAATATTTCTTAGCCACTTCTTTTATTGGGTTCAGACAGCTTGGACAGACTTAAGTTCACTTCCCATTTTTTGTGTGTTTTGCTGCATCTCGCATATAAGTGGGATAATTGGTGAAATAGTAGCATATTTTCTACCAGAAAAAGGGTTTCTGACATTTCTTGTAAGGTTTCCATTTGCGGGCTTTTGGAGTTGCTTAGAGTTTAGAGTAAAATTGTAGATAAATGGTCAGACAGAAGTAAAATTCGCTTTATCATTAAATATAAACTATTACACCGAGTGGCGACTTCTTAAATAATGCCATAAACATTATTTGTAGTTTGGTAGGGTTTTAGTTTTTCATTGGCCAAAGTACTTGATTTTAAAAACTCACAATTCGCTTAAATTTGGAAATCACTTTGTTAAGGCAGGGAAGTCGATGGATTTGTTGAAATAAAAAGGTTTTGTGTGTGTTCAAATTATGGAAAATTTGTGAGTTTTAATAAATCGCACGCTTTTTTGATTGTAGCTTGTAAATGATTGAACATTAACCACAATCATAAACAATAGGGTTTGGTCCAATTACATTTTTTATACTCTGTACCGAAGGTACATACATAGAGTATATTAAGTTTGTGCAAAAGTATGTAACAGGGAGAAGGAATGATTTCCGACCCTATAAAGTATATATATTCTTGATCAGCATCAACAGCCGAGTCGATATAGCCATGTCCGTCTGTCCGTCCGTATGAACAAAGAGATCTCAGAGATGGTAAGAGATAGAGGTTTGACATGTATGGGGCATATATTTCTTATACTTGCAGGCAGATCAAGTTTATTTTCAATTTTTGCCACGCCCCCTCCCGCCCCCGCAACTTGGAAAAAACGTTATATCTCTCACAGTTTTGTAGATAGAAGGTTGGTACCTTCTAAGAATAATAAGTAATCAAGATTATTTATCAATTTGCCAAAAAAATGATAAGGATCGGATGAACGATACTCAAGCTATGACCAAAAGTCAGTTTTAGTGGTTACAGTAGTGGCGCCATCTACTGGTCAGTTTTGAAAATCAAGTAGTGACGCCATCTAGGGGTTATGTTAGGACCACAAGTAAGTTCGCTACTGCAGGGTACAGAGCAAGGCTGCAAATCGGTCCGGAACCGAACCCTTAAGAATTTTTCACTCCTCGAAACTGAACCCGACCCGGACTCCTTTTTAGAAAAATTAGGTTCGGTTTACAAAATTAAGTTATTTTTTTCAACGACACATACAGGAAAATATAGAAATTCCTTGAAATCTGTTTGCTATCATTCAAGAAGTTCTCCAATCCTACAACATTTCTCTAGGTCAGCTTTATACCATCTTATACTATCACCGTCGATAATGGATCGAATATGATTCGAGCAGGAGAACTTTTAAATGACAACTGCAGAGCAGAAAAGGAATGCAACTATGAAGGATTTAATGCGGATGAAGGTTGCTAATGTGAATCAAATGCATTTCTTTATTTGGACGATGATCAAGTTACCCCAATAGATTCCCTTGAGGACACTATAATTACAGTTCATTGTGCTAAAACTTTGTTAACCTCTTACCAAAAGAGTGTTGCAAAGCAGCACGTTACTCACATTTTGAAGATGCAAAAGAAATTCTTAATGAGAGTTTCTAAAATTAAACTTTAAATGACTTAACTTCTGATTGTGAAGAAGAGAAGTTTTTGAAAGAAATAAACATATATCAAATATAAAATCTGAAAATGTTATAGATTCCTTCGAAAATTGTCCAAGACATACACGACATACGACGGCTTTAAAATATTGGAAAGGTCAACAAAATGAGGACTTTAAAAATATTGCCTTAACTATAATTAATTTTCCAGCAACTCAGGTATCAGTAGAACAAACCTTTACAAACAGTTAAGTTTGATCTTTCTAATCTAAGAGCTTGTACAGATAAACAGCTCCTATAAGATATTATGCTTATTAACTTACACTAAGCAGTTTTCAAAAGTTGTAAATGTCAGCTAATGAATTTTGATAATTAAAATTACATTCTTGAAATAAAGAGTACTATTTTTAAAAATTTGGTATTAATACTATATATATAATAAACTATTCTTTTATGTTCAAGCGAACCGAGGTACGAACCAAAACATTGGGTTCAGGGGTTCCAGGAACCTTAGACTTTACAACGGACTGAACCTTCTGCTAAATTTTACAGGTTTACAGCCTTGGTATAGAGTATATTACAGTCGGGCTTGACCGACTTTCTTACTTGTTTTCTGTAAGACTTGTACATTGTGCTGCTCCATCGATAAATGAAAACAACAATAGTCGCAAAGGAATAACAGGCAGGATAACAATCTTAAACTTGAAATAGCAAAAAATATATAAATAATTTAAAACCCTCTTCCCCCACTGTTCCCCCCTCGGTCAGCCACTGTTAACCCATTCTAAAGTCACTTTTAACCCACTGTCAAATCAATGTTCAGTCACTGTTAAGTCAGTTTTAAGTCACTGATAAGTCATGTGTAAAGACACTGTTGAGTCACTGTTTAGCAGGGTTGTGCCTGAAGCACTAGCATTATTTTTGAATTAGCATTAAATTTTAAATAATAATTCAAAAAGTTTTTAATTGCCAAATTTAAATAATGTGACAGAAAAATTAGAATACAAAATAAATAAATAATAAAATAAATATTAGAGCACTTATCCAAATGTTGTAGTCTGTTGAATCGACCCAGAAAATGATTGAGGCGAGTGCGTAATAGTGAGTTCCACCTCGTCGCCGTGTTTTCAGTGCACTACGCTGTTATGTTTTTGATAATTTCCGCATGAATTTCGGACGGTTTTTGGAACAACATCATAACATGCTAAAGTAGGGCCAGAGTGCCAACAATCCTCATTTGGGATGCAACATTGATTAACATTATGAAATTCTTTCCACAAACGCTTCAAACCATGCCCACGTTGCATTGGCCTGAGACCCTCCTTTGCTAATTTTGTATATATTTATGATATTATATTATATAAATAATATATTATATAATATATAAATAATAATATATTATATAAATATATATATATTTTTTTTGTATATTGAATTGGCATGAATCTGCATTACTCAATGCCAATTGAGAAATTTGACATCTGAAGTTATTTCATTTCAATGCCAATTCAAAATATTTTAATCGGAACTTAAAATCTTATAAAGCCAATTGAAAAAATTAATTTACAAAATTTAAATTGGCACTGACATAGAATTTAGAATGCACAATTAATAATTAAGCATTATTAATTAGCATTACCAATTATTAATGCTAATTGACACCGAAAATAATGCCAGCGGCAGTCGAACCCTGCTGTTCAGTCACGTAGTTTAGGTGTATTTCAAGTGCACTGTTGACGTCATTTGTTGTCACTGTTAATTCACTGCTAAGTCACGGTTACCCTTCTTTCCACCTATTTCGCCCTCTGACGTCAGCGTCACGTGACGCTGAAATCAAATCTTATTCCTACTAAAATCTTCCGTACCGAAATTAAAGATGTTTCACATCAAAAGTGTCTAAGTACCACAAATTCCTTTTACATTTCTTAAGGTTGCCAAGTAAATTTTATAAAAAAGATAGTGTGACCGTTTCATGTACATGTAGGGTTGCAAAAACATCGATTGTGAAAAAAAATCGTCGATGTCTGCAGCTTAGATGAAAACATCGATGCATCAATGCTACCCTAGATGTTTCTCCAGCTCTAATTTACAATTAGAAAAAGCAGTTTAAAAAAATTTATAAATTTAATTTCTTTAATCTTCAATCCCATTATATGAGATTTATTAGGAAATCAATTAGTTGTACATATGGAAATTTTTTTGAGCATATTTTGAAAGCCTCATTTGGGTATCCAATAAATATCTTAAAGTTTACCTGCAAAAACAATGTTTAAAATTTTTTTAATTACATTAAAACAAATAAAAAAAGGCTTCTTAAAATATATTCTAAAGGCAATCGAGAAAGGAATAAAAAAGAAAATAAAACAATGCGAGAAGGCAAAGCAGACTTCGATTGCGCTGAAAGTGTAATACACTTAGGGGCCGCGCACACATGGAGCTTAAAGATGATCTGACGACAGAACTTTAGGCCGAGCTTTAAGCTTTCGAAAAACATACATACTACATGCATGCAAGTGCGCACACTATGCGCTTAATTGAACATTTGAATTCAGCTGTAAGTTCAGCTTTGTTTGAATGAACAAGCATGCTTGTTTATTTCAGCTCGCTGATGTGTTTAGTAACGGCGGCAGTTACACAGCAGTCATGGACTACGAAACTTTATTAAGTGAAATTGCTTTAAAAACTAAAACTATTCCGGATGACGGATAATATTTGGGAGACAATCTCAAAAAATGTAAAATAGTAGTGTGTTATATGCTCATTTATCACAGAATTACATGCAAAATTATAAAGTTCACATAAATACTTACATAAATGCGAATGAATAAGACTTTCCAGATCTCCCATTTTATTTAACATATTGTCGCAAGTGTCCATATCCATTCTGGCGTGTTCATTAAAGTTTATTGGATAAATTCTTGATTGATCATATAAATTTTGAAATTCACTCAATCTCTCTCTAACAGTAACAATCTCGTGAACTCATATTCTTTTTTTCCTTTGCTAAAATGTAAAATTTAAAAAGATTAAAATGAATAAGCTAAAAGCTCAGGTCAGTAACATGTGTGCGCACCTTCAAAATTATAGGTATGCTGAATCAAATTCTGTTTTCAGCAATGCTTTCGGTTTTGCAGTCAGTTCATCTTTCAGTTACATGTGTGCGCGGGCCCTAAGGCTTGATTTCTCTGATAAACTTTCCATTTGCTTTGCATTAAGTTAGTTTATGTGATAGGTAGCTCTATGTAGAAAACGAGAAATTGGCAATAAATTCGACATTTTTTATCATTTGGACGTGTTACACGACGTCAGTGGTCTAACTTGTCATGGAAATTTGTCTCAAGTGAGCTAGGCTAAAGAACCTTTACAGGAAATAAACGTCAGAATTAGCTAAAATAAAGGTTTTATAATATAATTGGCTGAGAAAGCTGGTTTAAATTTGCCCTGTTAAAGAAATTTCCGATACCAAATAAACTTCAAAAGATTACTCTAATTTTGCGTACAGAAAATTAAGCTGATCTAGCACATTTGATAAGCTCTTTAATGCATTTTTAAACATTTGAGCAAGTTTGAAAACATTTCATTCATCATCCATTCCAAAATCATATTTTTTATGCCATTAAAAATATTATTGCCTACTTTTAAGCGCCATTACCGTTTCAGCTTAAAAAAAATCACCTTCCGCAAAGGCAACAGCAGCGCCTTTCAACTGTCAACTAAAATGCCATTAAATTTGTCTTTAAATACCTTTTATTTCCTTACACACAAACCAACAAATAGTCCCACATGGCATCCGAGATCGTTAAGAGCCAGAGCCGTCCATTTTGAAAAATTCATTTAAAGTGTAAAAGGAAAAAAAAAGAAAACAAAACAAAGAAACAACCTCAAGGAAAAGGAAAACCCGACAGCAGCTGCAAAAGACAAAGCCAAAAGTGGAAGAAACTCGCAGGCAAAGCGAAGAAAAAGCCATAAATAAACAACAGGTATAAAACGGACTTAAAACCCCAAAAGCAACGACGAGGTTATAAAAATGCAATTTCCCTTTGGCAAAGGGATATCAGAGCGCACACACACACACACACATACCTTCTATATATCAACGTGTGGGTGTATGAAAATAAATACCCCGTACAACAAGCTAAAAGCCGCTTTAGCCGAAATAACAAATGTTTATGCAATTTGTTTTTTAAAAAGCAAGGCAAGGCGTGAAAAATGTAAGAAAAGTGAAAATTTGTTCAGAAGGCTGTTAGACGTAAACTGCAGCAGGAGGCAAAAAAAAAAAAAAGTGCCAACAATTGCAATGCAAAACTGTTCAACTGAAATTGAAAGGCCGTAGTCAGGGTGTGGGCGTGGCCCACATATTCACACACCCTCAAAGAGTAGGGAGGGTGCATATTATTGCCAGCTTCTGGGCGTGAAATGTGTAGAAGAAAAACTGCAAACGGAAAAAAGAATTATTGCGCCTCCTTTCAATGCTTCTTCAGGACTGATGATGGGGCAAGAGAAACGAAGGCGTGCCACGTCTTTAGCGTGAATGCCAAAAGTGCAGAAAGGCAGTGAAAGCTAAATAAGTCAATAGGGGAATGATTTAAATGGAGCACACATTAAACCAAAGCGGGAAATGGAGTTTAAGAAGAATTATCAGAAATCAATAGGCTGAAGTGATTTACGGTGAATGGAAGCATAAATTAGAGTCAATGTATAGTCAGGCCTAAAAAGTGGCAAAAATAAAAATATGATGAGAAAATTTGAGGTGAAATTAAAGGTTCTTTTGTCGGCCATAGTAGATCTCTCTGTGGTATTGTTATTGTGCCTTCTTTATATTTTGTCTGTCTCTTTATCATAAGCGAGCTTAAGAAAACGAGCAAGCTTACCCAGCAAAGGATTTTATATAAAAATACAATTTTGTAAGCGTTCAAATATTAGCAAAATGGTTTGTAATTTATTTGGCGACTAATTAGCAAATTTAGCTGGCTCGAGGTCCGAAAAAGTTGGATTTGTTTACAACTGTAAACAACTTATGCATTGTACCCCAAAAAGAGCTGTTTCATGAACCTCCCTGTTCAAACATCTGTAGGCTTTTTGATAAAGAATGCCTGATTGCCAACTGCCTTTCCTTACAATCATTGCTTTAATCAGTTGGTAGCTGCAAAAGCAATGAAAGTATCATGTCTTTGGTGTTAAGTATAAACTTTTAGGCTGAACTTTCTAAGTGCAACAGCTTGAATCTTCTGAGTCCGTTAGAAACTGCCCGTTAATATGTTTATAAAACGCAACAAAGTAAGCGGTTCACAATCGAAACGCACTAAAGACGATTGCAAAACATGTTTTTTGAAACACGTTAAAACGCGTTTTGCAAATGTTTTATAATTCATTTTTATACGCTATCCATAAGCTTTGTCAATACAGTTAAAAAAAACGTATAATTAAGCGTTTTTGTACAGAATTATACATCTTTAGTGAGCCCGGTTATAAGCTTAAATTTGTACTGACTCACTCTGGCGAGCGATCTTGCTTTTATTTCTAAATTTCTTCTACCAGAGATGGGCGCGTCGCGACGTTCACAATGCACACGAGGCAGCGCTGCCTTCGTGTGCATTGTGAACATCGCGACGCGCCCATCTCTGCTCTAAACTAACGATGTGTGTGTAAAGACACAAACGTGTATATAAATGATCTGCGTTGGTCACAAGGGTAGTTTTTCACCAATACATATCAAGTGCTTTCCACCGGATGACGTCTTCAAGTGGTGTCTCGGCTGTCCAGATTCTTCTCAATGCCACTGTTAAATTTTTTCTGTGCTTTCGTGTGCTCTTCCTTGCCTCCATTCTCGCAAGTGAAAGTTTCTGCCATCGAATGTAAATAGTTGACTATAAACTGAATGAAAGCATTATTACTTACAACGAATGGTAATGGCTACATCGAAGGCTCAAATCCACTTCTTGTCCGCAGTAAATTTCCTTGAACTTCTTTGCTCTTCAGCAATCACAACTAGAATGATGTTCACAATTTTGTGTACTTGCCTGCGCTGAAAGTTAACTGTACATATTTTTACTTTCCTGCGTTCATGATACAAGTAGGTATGGCCAGCTGCATAGCATTGCATGCTGAGAACTTTTGCCAAGACTGCGGGATAGAGTTGGAGAGCTAAAAGACAACATATAGAAAACAATTATATTGCCAAACAAAATGTAAGCGATTTTCGCAAAACGCTTGCAATACCAAATGTTTTGTAAATGTCGTAAGTGTTCGCCTGCAAAAGCCTCATTCATAGAATCTTAAATTACGTTTGGTTTGCAAACGGTTGCTTGATATATGTAGTGTCTTTGGTTTCACAAACTTTCATTACAATGCTGCCCATTACAGTAATAGCCGTGGGTTCATTGTGTAAAATTAAACAAAATAAATCAATAACAGGCCCATGTCAGTCAATCGGTCACCAAATGTGTGCTTTTCGAAGACCGAAATGCAAAAATGTTATGTTCAAAAGATTGCGTGCGCTAGAACTAAGCATAAACAGAGAGAGAGAGAAAGAGTCAGTGTGAGAGAGAACAAGAGTGCGCATATAGTTTGTCGCATACATTCATATTGTAAGCCGAACATTACACACCGATGCATACATACGAAGAAGACCTTTTGAATGCGTAAAGTTGGCAAAAGGGCTCAGCTAGACCTGAGAGAAAAGAAAAAAAAAACAACAAAAATTATTTTCTCTCCTTTTACAACCAAAGAGAAGCAGTGACCGCTGTTAAAGGTTGTTTTGGTACCTCTATTCAATGTGCCGGGCGAATGTGTGCGGATGGCGGTCAGGTTAGCCGCTCAACCCGTAATGGCTGCACGCCGAGTCTTCTGTCTGCGCCGCAGATCCTTCATAATGGCGGACGCCATTTTGGCTATTGTGTGCCACCCACTCTGACTGGACAACATGCATTGCGCGATGTTTTCGGACGTCAGCTGCATATTCAGTGCGTGTGAGGCTCTTGTGCGCTCATTCCCATTTGGTGGACTACCATAAAAGGCATGGTACACGTCCTCACTGGTTTCGCCACCACAGTGATCGCAATAGGGATCCTTCTCGTGCTTGAACAGGTGCAAGTACGCCTTGAAGCATCCGTGACCCGTCAGCATTTGTGACTGGTAAAAGTGCACTTGCCCATGTCTTCTATTTTGTCATGGCTCCAGGTTTGGTATTAGCCGGTAGGTCCAAGTACCACTTATTCCGCGATCCCATCTGCTCTGACCTTGCGAAACTCTGAAGTCACGCAGTGTCCTGCTTGCAGTGCGTCCAGGTAATAGGTGTATGGGTACTGTTCCAGCAACAACTAGAGCAGCCACCTTCGATAAGATGAGGGCGCAGAGTCTATATACCGACTTGCATTGACGACAGTATGAGCTGCCAATGAGCTGCCTACTTCGTTATTTTGGCCCCTGGGTGTTTGCCATCAGTCTTGTTACAGCGGTTGTCTCCTTCGCAGCTTTGGTGCTCACGTACTCCAGGTGTTGTCTGAACGTCATCCTATGGTGGAGTATGACTCCTATATATTTGATGGCTGACTGTGACTCGATTATGATAGAGCCAACTCGTACCGTTGCCACCTCAACTTTTTTTCTGCTACTTACTAGTTCGGCTTCTGTTTTGTGCTAGGCTAGCGTAAGCCCATTTGCGGTTAGTCACTCCATGATTAAGTCAATCTCGAGACTGCATGTTTCTGTGACTTCAGCCAATTGTTTTGCCACAGTCACAAGGGCTATGTCGTCAGAGAAGCCTACCAAGGTACACCCATCGGGCAGTTGTAGCCCTAGTGTAGAACCTAGCACAGAGCCTTAGGGTCCTCCTCCTGAGACAGTATATTGGTGCTGTCCTGCTTCAGAACTATACAGCAGAACTCGGTCCTCAAAGTGGCTAGCAATTAGCTGAATGAGGTATTGGAAGATTCTTCGGTCGCTAAGTGCTTGCAGTACTTTGGTCCAGTTTGCAGAATTAAAACATGCTTATGTATGTTTATATGAGTGAGAGAAAAATGTTTCTGGCACGCCGTCATCTTGACAGCTTGGCGCCGGTAACTTGACAAGTTGCGTTGTGATCTTGACAGTGAATGGCAGTTTTTATTCGGGTTTTGATTTAAGATAAGTTTGTTTATGGACACTAATGTTGCCCTGACATTTTTAAAGTGCGCGGAAATTGTTTTCTCACACCCTTCTGCTAACCAGTTATTAAAAATACCTGAGTTTTGATAAACACAGTTTATGGCAGACCATTTTAGTTGTAAATGACGTTGGCTTCCGGAAAATCTTAAGCCCAATTATCAAAGGCATGGGATGCGAAAATTGTATCCACCAGAAATCAAGTCATTCACCAATCAGGCCTTGTATAAACTTATACACTTTTAGAGGAACACGGTTGTAAGATTTAATTTGTACTGACACGCTCAGAGTGAGCGTGCTATCTTTTAATAAGAATTTATCATCCCTTTACTTCTAACTTTACTAAGTCAGTATTTGTAAGATAGCTGCGTGTGTATAAATATAAAAATGCATTCGTGTGAAGAATACACATTGCCTCACACGATGCATATTAAGTGGTGAAGACCGGATGACCTTTTCAAGTGGTTCCCATGGTTGATCCTTTTCAAGTGTTGTGTCTTCTGGGCTGGGCTGATCATCGTTACTGCGGCTATTAATATTTAATACTATTACATAAGGTGGCATGTTTATGGCATAGGCTACAAAGGCTAACGATGTTATGTTACAAAAAATGATAGGCTTATAATATGTAACGCAACGTTAGGATCGTTTTCGAGTCTCATGTTCAAGTTTGAACAGGCCTTCTTGCAAAGGACATTCAAAACGAGAACAAAGGGCTTCTATGTATTCAGGTTGTAATCAACCGTTGACCTTAAGCTAGCTAAACAAATACATTTTTATTTTGTTTACAAATATTTGGAAAGCTCTTTTTCTCCTCTTTAACTTTGCAATTTGATATACCTCCGTAATTCATATGGCATCAAACTTTTTCTCAGTTTTAATTTAACTTTCAACCTTTTACCACCTTCTCGGACATCAACAACAATGCATTTTGTTCCAACACTGTCAAGCCACACTCTCAACTATGTCGGACTCTGTCGAGCGTGCATCAGAAGCACAAAAAATGGCATCACTGCGCTCGTTCATAGTTTCGAAAATAAACAAAAGTTTATACTTTTATTCTATATACGCTTTTTTTTTTTTTTTTGTATGCGCTTCGCCTGACTCTCTGCTGCTCTGTCATTTCACTATTTATTTCGAGAGGAAACTTTTTTCAGTTATTTTTTTTTTGCTGTGCTGATTTGTGCTCTCCTCTGGCTGTTTACTGCTGAGTGAATATTTCAGCTTTTTAGTACATACGTTTTTTTTTTTTTCTTCTTCCTGTTCAATGGCAAGAAGTTGCCACCCCAGTTGCAGTTTGCATGCGTCTCTCGCCTATGCTGCTGAGAAGGATTGCGTATGTTCAACATTTTGTAGCATGTCACATTGTTGCCTGCCTGACTGCCCCCGATATGCCTGCTGCAACATAGTTGAGTGAGCCAAATGGTGGGGCCGGGGGGGAGGAGAGACGACGACAATGCCTTTTTGTTTTTATCCCCTACAAATGTTTCAACGTGCAACTATTAAATAGTTTTGCAGGCTGCCATGCTCAAGTTTTTGGCCCTTGGAAACTTTTTGCGATTTTTGTGCCACTTAAATGGGGAATGTACAATAAAATACCAAAACACAAAACATGTAAAAATGCTAATGTAGAGTGTCTCGAATGTAAGATATCCTGTTAGCCTTTATATTCTGTAGTTTTTATTAAAATTGGTTGATCTAACTCTGAAGCTAAAACCTAAAACAAACACTAAGCCACAACCACTTTTCTGTCATATAACAACATTTTTGCTGCCAGAATACAAAATGAAAATATTTTATCGTGTTGTTGTGGGGACAAGAAAATTGTTGCCTTTGATGTTTGAAAAAGGGCATCATCCATCCGCAAGATTGTTGCTTCTAGAGAATTTGTTTTTTGTGTTTAGTTTGGAGAATCGAAATACCCTTTTCCTTTTTTTCAGTAAATGTTTAAAATCAAGTCCATTTATGCATACACAAAAGCCAATTATAATTAATTTCGTTCATTGATATAAAGAACTTAAAATTAAGTTTCCCCAACGCTATATGCAAATTTTCACACGCTCACAACTCATACGCCACGTTATCTGTTGAAGCAAATATTATTAGATATTGTTTTAACATT
This sequence comes from Lordiphosa magnipectinata, assembly GCA_037044535.1. NCBI lineage: Eukaryota > Metazoa > Arthropoda > Insecta > Diptera > Drosophilidae > Lordiphosa > Lordiphosa magnipectinata. Next base: position 38,765 of record JBAMBO010000513.1, read on the forward strand.
ACCAATTTCCATTTGGAGGATTACATTCATATGCAAATAAGCTTTATATTGCTTATTAATGCGTAAACATTCTGGATGGGATTTCTACCTGTCAACATTGACAACATATCCTTGAAATTAACAAACAACATAATTGTTTTCATATTCAAGTTTTGTTTGCCAAAGTCTCGAGTAGATTTTGCATTTTAGTTGAGCGCAGCGTAAGTGGAATGTGGGTGCAAGTCTCGTGCTGTGCTGTAATTATTTGGATTTACAGCCCCAATCTCTTGAGAAGAGAAAGGGAGAAGCTTTTTCATGGCTAGTAACTTCACAGCTGGCGCCAACAGCTGGTGAAGGTGATCGAATGCATAAAAATGGTTTTTCTAACGAAAGAAAAAAACTTTTTAATAGATGTTCCAATATTAAGCAGGCTTACACACTACACGCTGCACCACACCCGGCCACTGTGTGGGTTATTAAAAATTTTGGCTCTGCTGGTTCGAAAAGTATGTACATAAGTATGAAATGAAAGGAGAAAGAGAGTGCAAATAAAGTAAATGTTTTTATTGGATAGCCAAGTCCCAATCAAGGAAGGTGGCTGCCTCGATTGGATGGTTCCAGAGTGTAATAGGAGTCATGTTAGCAGGGTTTAGAGGGAGTTAAACAGCTGCTTGGCACATTTTAATCAAGTGTCTGCTGTTTGTGTGTAAATGCGTGCCAAATAACTATTAAGTTGCCAGCTCTTCCCTGAACATAGCTGTCCTGGTGGATCTTGCCAGGGATTTGGCACTCTGTTCAATAGGCGGTGGTCTGCCACCAAGTACCAAATTATAGTGCATAGCCATGATGGTGTTCTCGAACATATGGGTGAGGGCCTCATTCTTGGCTTCTATCGATCAGAATCGAGAAAGCGCTCCATAAAGGGATAGACCGAACTGGCCTGTCCCTTCTGTACATTGCTACTCTGTTGCCTGTCATGGTTTGGATGGGCAGGGTTCTGGCAGTTGATTAAGAATTGCTAGGCCTGTAGTTCGTTCTGCTGCCTAACTGGGAGGATTTCCGTTTTCTGGCGAGTCATCATGTGGCCAACCGGAGGGCTGCATCCTGCAGCAGTTTGTAGAATCCTCCACTGAGTATTACTGATGTAGGATGACCAAATGAGGGCTGACCAACTTATGAGAGATCTGCCAATCGATTTGTAGGTGATATCGAATGTCTCCTTCTCTTTGCCCCGGCTATGGCTTTTAGCACCTTGTTCTTTCCTCTGCACAGAAAAAAAGCTACACGAAAATGTAGGATTTTCGACCCATAACGTTTTGTGTAGCTTTTCAACATGTCGCGTGTGGCTTTTTCATTTCAACAAGTGGCGTGTAGCTTTTCTTGTTGAGATATTGAAATCCTACACGTTTCGTGTATCTTTTAAGCCCGTCGGTTGTATCTTTCTCATTTCAACACGTTACGTGTAGCTTTTCTGCACGTCGCGTTTAGCTTTATCAACTCAACACGTTCAAAACGTCATTTCAGTTCTCTTAGAAATGAGAAAGCTAAACGCGGCATGCAGAAAAGCCACACGCCGCGGGTTGAAATGAGAAAGTTACACTCGACGTGAAAAGCTACACGAAACGTTATGGGTTGAAAACCCTACTTTTTTGTGTAGCTACACGAAACGTTATGGGTTGAAAATCCTACATTTTCTTGTGGCTCTTGCATTTTTTGTTTCTCTGTGTAGCATTTCTGGCCACGATCTCTTCATGTTTGCGCGAAGACATTTAGGGAGTCAATCGTTACACCTAGTATTAATGGGTTATTTAGGGTTGGTATGCTCTGTCCGTCAATGCGTATATCGAGCATTTGATGGACCTCCTTTGTCCACATTATGAGGAGCGTTGCTGACCTCACTGTACCGGGTGGGCCAAATTAACGCACCTTGCTGGGTCGCCGGAGGTGTGGTGGTTTGGCCGACTTGGACCGGCATACGTGGGCAAGGCATCATTTTGCGCTGGGCTGCCGGCAAAGTGACGTGTTGCACACCTGTGCCGTAGGTGCAGTGGGTGCGTCTCAAGCGGGTGTGAGGTTAGGTCTGGCCAACCTGTGCTGGGTCGCCGGCAGGTGGCTAGGGTTGACCTCTCAGGCGTTAAGGGATCCGCTACGCTGAGCTGGGTCGCCGTCCGCGTGGTGGGTACCAAAAAGGCAACCCCAATTAGACAAGTTTTGCCAATATTATCAGAATTTTTCCCTTCCCAAGTCCCGGCACTTCTATAAATTTTCTTGTAAGTGACCTTGGACAGGACTGAGTCCTACCTCAGCTGAAAAACTTCCTTACAGTGTAGATTTCAGACCTTCATTAATATTATCTTGGTCTTTGGTTAATTCATGGCCTTTGGATTTTTACAATATGGACCATTATTGAACTAGACTTTCAAATAAAGAAAAATTAAATATCTCGAAGAATCTCTAGAGATTTCCAGGACACCCCCCATTAAGCGGCATCAATGTGAAGTCAACTGCTCAAAGGAAAATAAGGCTCACAGCCTATTTACATAGACTCCACAACTATACTATTTAGCGTAACATAACATAACATAACATAACATAAAAAATGTTAAGTATTTAACATTCCCGGGACTTTAGTTTTAGTTAGCCTGACACAAACTTGTCAATTGTCTGAAGCAACTTTAACAATTGCTAACTGAAAATTGTACAAATCAAGTATTTCGGTTGATATCTGTACCATATTCTGAGGTAAATTGTAAAATATATTTTTACTAAATGATTCAGAAATTTTAGAATTTCTTAGTCTCTCCGACATCACCACAAACCTTTAAGCCAACCGGCATACTCAGTCATGTCGACGATGAGCTTATCTGTCCCATTTGTATGGATGCTGTGAGCATGCATTTTGAATGGAAAAGTGAATACGGCAGAATTAGATTTGTTCAGTGGATCGTTCAGATCTCTTGTCGACACATTTGATGCGCAAAGGGCTCTCTCGCTTAAAGATAAAATTTAAACTTTCGGAGAACGGCTGCTCGCAGCTGCTCCAACTGTATGAGTATCGCACACATGTGGCCAGCAGGGTAGCATAATCTCAAGGTGGTGGAGGAGTGCAACTAACGCTGCGGCTTGAAGATGCCGAAAGACGAGTTGGGCACACACGATTGTGTGTATGAGCTGCTCCAAATAATGCAACATTATTGGAATCTGGATGGGAGCATGGCCAGTCAGGAATTGGAATAGTAGTAGTAGTAGCAGTAAGCTTATTGTAGGCTTGGCAGTCCGCCTAAAGCCGTTTTGATCATATCTACAAATTTCTTTCTTAATAGTATCAATTTTTATATCTAAACATTTCAATTTTACATTTAACAATTATTTCGTTTACATTAATACAATACAAGCAACTTATGAAATAAAATAGTTTAAATTAAAAATTTTCTAAAATTATATTTTGCCTATTTCCCAAAGCTAGACTTATAAAAGATGCGAGCCCAGTCCAGTTGCAGCCATTCAAAAATGCGCGACATTCTTCCTCAATAAGCTGTGTCTTCCCTAGAATGCCTGTCTTGATTTGGGATTTTGGGATATCTGTGGTCTTGCATGTCAAATATCTTTTTATACTCTGTACCGAAGGTACATAGAGTATATTAAGTTTGTGCAAAAGTATGTAACAGGGAGAAGGAATCATTTCCGACCCTATAAAGTATATATATTCTTGATCAGTATCAACAGCCGAGTCGATATAGCCATGTCCGTCTGTCCGTCTGTCTGTCTGTCCGTCTGTCCGTCTGTCCGTCCGTCCGTCCGTCCGTCTGTCTGTCCGTATGAACGAAGAGATCTCAGAGATGGTAAGAGATAGAGGTTTGACATGTATGGGGCATATATTTCTTATACTTGCAGGCAGATCAAGTTTATTTTCAATTTTTGCCACGCCCCCTCACGCCCCCGAAATTTGTAAAAAACGTCATATCTCCTACAGTTTTGAAGATAGATCGTTCGTTCCTTCAAGAGATACCTTGTAAACAAAATTATTTATCGATTTGCTGAAGGAATGATAAAGATCGGATGAACGATACTCAAGTTATGAGCAAAAAACGGCCAGTAAACACCCAGCACCACCCCACCCACCACCGCAGCATTCTATTGAACGGCAATCTTAGTGAGAGAGAGAGAGAGAGAGAGAGAGAGAGTGATGAGCGCGTATAACTCGTGAGCAAATGCGAGCTAAGACGTTAAGGGTACAGAGCATGTTATAGTCGGGCTTGACCGACTTTCTTTCTTGTTTATGTAGTTGAAGTGGAGTTGCAGTGTATAGGCAAATAGTTGAGGTAGGCCAGTTTCCAGATGAATCGCAGAGTTGGGCGTGTTTTGTGGCAGAACAGCAACAAAAATATGTATATATTTGGCGCTCTTTCACTTAAGTTCCGTATTTGCATGTTGGCTTTCTGCTAATTCTTCCCTTCTCCTTCCTTCTTCCCTGTCACTTTTTTATGCAAAACGAAAGAGCTCAATTTACAGTCGCCTTCGGTTAATCGTTGTAAAATTTTTATTCGTGTATGTGCTGCGAAACTCCAAAGAGTAATTAATTTATTAAAGAGTTGCTAGTCAATATAAACGATCGCTTAAAACGCCAAGGCCAAAAACTAATGTGTATCGGAAGTATTTCGCCTTTGATATTGAAGAAAATGTAAGCAATTGCTTAATAAACAAGTGTGGACAAAAAATTAAGGCGAGTTTGATCTTTACGAATTTACTTGCCGAGAAATATACATATATATATATGTATGTACAATGTACAATGATACTCAGTCTAATGCACATACATATGTAAGCTTCGAGACTTTTCTCTCATGCATATACAAGCATACATACTTATTTCGTATGTAAGTGCTTAGAAAGTTAAATAGCCTGCCTTTATGTATGTATGTACATGCTAATGTTTGCATGCCTTTGGTGAAAGGAAGCGAAAACTATGGTTGTGTGTACATTGTACATATGTCTATATACCAGTTGCAAGGGAACATAAATGACTTATATGTACGTATGTTCTTTCCTTTTTTATAGGGCGATCATGGAACACATTTAAAAAACACATTGCTCGATCTCACGCCGATTTGATAAAAAAGCTTCACAATCAAGTCGATCAGCAAAACACGAAAATCAAGCACCGAAAAAAAATTGCTGGTTCCAGGTCATGCATTGATGGTGGAAATTGCCAAACAGACTATTCGAGATGCGTGTGTTTCTCTGTGCACGGTTGATAGAAGGCCGTTTGCCCTGATGAACGACCTCGCATTCCGCCAAATTCGAAATTCAATTATTAAAGGCCTGGGTTGTGCGAATTTTATCAACCAGCAATCAGTACCCGAGAATGTTCTCTGTAACTCACTTTGTTTGGACTTAAGTCTTAAAATTTCTGTTAATTTTACCGGTACGTACCGGTATACCAAAATAAAAATCTAGGTACCGAAACGGAACCCAATATCGAAATAAAAAAAAAACCAAAACAGAACCTTTTACCGAAACAGAAGTTTCGGTACGTACCGGAACCGGAACCGAAATTCGTTTCGGTTTGATTCCCTGAAGGAATCCCATGTACTTCCTATTGCTGACCGTGTGGCCTTTAATTTTAGAGCGAAGTGCTTCTACTCTCGCCAGTTAAGTTTACTGCCAGGTACTTGTAAGACTTAACAACTGTTTCTGTGCGCGCTAGTCTTCCTCTATTATTTTTTACTATGAGTTTTTTTGACTTTTCACTGTTGATTTTTAGATTCCATTTGGTGCAGTGTAACCGCATACATTAATACTTTGAAGATATCTGAACCTAGTTAGACTCCGCCGGGAAGTTTTGCAGCGTTGTCATCTACGAAAAGTGCGAAGAGCAGTGGGCTGATTAGACATCCCTGCTTGACGCCTTGGTTTGTTTAAAAATCTTCGGACGGTCTACGCCCATCCCACACTTTGGTCGCGTTGATGCTGTACAGGCCCCGCAGCATGTTTATCGTTTTTACTGATACACCTATATTTCCCAACTTCCAGAAGAGTTGGGATCTGTTTATGGTATCAAAAGCAGTTCTAAAATCGATGAAAAATAAATAGATCTTCTTTCCTCGTTGTTGATACTCCTTCGCAAGCGACGTGAGGACAAATATGCTATCCACCGTTGAGTATCCTTCCCTAAAGCCCATCTGGTTCTCACTTAGCAGTTTATTGTGGTTAACAAAGTTCGTGAGTCGAGTGAGTAACATTGAAGCAAAAACATTTATCGTGGCGTTCAGGAATGAGATTCCTCTGCAGTTTTTTTACACTCTGTAGCGAAGGTACATAGAGTATATTAAGTTTGTGCAAAAGTATGTAACAGGCAGAAGGAATCATTTACGACCCTATAAAGTATATATATATGGTTGATCAGCATCAACAGCCGAGTCGATATAGCCATGTCCGTATGAACGAAGAGATCTCAGAGATAGTAAGAGATAGAGGTTTGACATGTATGGGACATATATTTCTTATACTTGCAGGCAGATCAAGTTTATTTTCAATTTTTGCCACGCCCCCTCCCGCCTCCGCAATTTGGAAAAAACGTCAAATCTCCTACAGTTTTGAAGATAGATCGTTCGTACCTTCTAGAGATACCTAGTCGTCTAAATTATTTATCGCTGAAGAAATGATAAAGATCGGATGAACGATACACAAGTTATGAGCGGAAAACGAGAGAAAAACGGCCAGTTAACATCCCAGACCCATAACCCCAGCATTCCGTTCAACAAAGGCAATCTTAGTGAGAGAGAGAGAGAAACTTAGAGATGAGCGCGTACAGAGTATGTTATAGTCGGGCTTGACCAACTTTCTTTCTTGTTTCTGAATGTATTTGCAATCATTTCAGCCTTTTTTAGGTTGGCTCTACTTAAGGAATTTTTCAAAACCGTTTTTGAAATGGTCTTCGACCATTCTGAAGTGTTGGTTTTCTACCTGTCTCTGTCAAATGTCCGATCTAAAGGAATTCTTAAATATTACCATAACTTATCGGTATACTCAAATAAATATAAATAAACTGTAACCTAAGCAGAAGCTTTTATTGAAGCATAAGTTTCAACAAAACCTTAATCTGCTCATAAAAATAGTTAACTAGTACTGATTTGTTCTGAAAACGTGTTAACTTTATGAAATTGTATAACATCAATCTACCCTAACAGCTAAAACCAGTTGAAAATTCAATGTTGAGACTTCCTTGGCATGTTAAGTTTTTTTCTCACTCAATCTTTCACTCAATCCAATCAGTTTTGTACCTGAAGTTACAAAGTTCAAAATGCTTATTCTTAAAGACATCGGTTCTTATTAAACTTAATTTAAGCTTCGCTTTTGGATTAACGAATGATTCAAATTAATCACAAAACCGTACAAATACCATTTTGGCAAACAATTTTGTCTAATTGTTCTCTTCTGTTTTGGCAGATGAAAGAATTTTAAGCCCAGTTTTATGTTGAAGTTTTGCTGCTTTCATAACGTCCACTTTGATTTGGCCTAAAACCTCAAACATAAAAACCCATAAACATTAGCCAAGCCCAATGTATCTGCATTATACAGTCAAAGTGTCCACACATTTCTGCGAAAACAGTTGCAAAGAGCAAGCATAAAATCATTCACAAACAGCAAAGCTGACGCTGAACTGACGCACTGTCAGATAGACGCAACAACCAACCGACCCATCCAACTGTCATCTGAAAATGTGTCATGTATAAATACCCCCAGATATGTACAATGTACATTGTACATATGTTTTTCTGAAACATAAATTCAGAATTCAAAGTGGTTGGCAGTGCCAGCGAAAAAAATTCATAATTTATATTTGCTAAAATGCAAATGCCACAAAAATTACTGTGAGAAGGAGGGAGAAAGCTGTCCAACTGTTGGACAGTGTTAAATACATGTTGCAACAAACACCCGCCGCAGAGTTTTGTTTTATGTATTTTTATGACAGACTAAAAATGATGCTTTTTATTTACCCAGTATTTGACAAAGTACAACGGATACATTGGGCTCAATGTGCAACATTCGTAAGCTGCTTATAAAATTTTAACAGTAGTTTGTAAACAATATTCTACAATATATTTTTGTGAATGCACAAAACTGTAAAATAGTTTTTGTATAGCATACTTTTTGGGGCCAAAACAGATGTTGGGTGGTTTAAGCCCTTAAGTGAGCAAGTATACATACAAGTACACATGTTTGGTATTTAGTCGTATGTTTTTGGAGTTTGTGGTACTTTTGTGTGTCTTCAGCTGCTTATCGCTATCTATTATTTTGAGGTATCACATATTCGAACCCCTCGCCTTTGAACTATAATTGTAAATAATATTTAGAAAGCTGCTGTTGGAATATTGCACATATATTATATAAATGCATTGCATTAATGTGCATGCATGTTTTTATGACGGAGGCCGCTGCGTTTCGCTTGTGGGCAACATGAAAATTTAATCAATTATTTATGCATACATTTTGTTTACGCATAAAGTTTGTTTATAACTCTTTATATTGATTTAATTGACGCAGATTCTCCAATCGGGGCAATGACATGGTGAATGGTGTGAGTAATTAATAAATTATTTCTGCTTGTGTATGTATTTCCCTCTCCAACCAACCGACTTGATTATGATGTCTTTTAAATGAATGGCTTTTGGGCATCGTTAGTCAACTAAGTGAATGTTGTGTGGTGGTTTATTAACTTCAATATTGTGCATTTTGTTTAAATAGCTTGTATGTGTTTCATTTCTCTTAAAGCCGTCTTCATTGATGATTATAGTGTTGGGAAGGGGTTATTAAGCTAATGAATTTGTCATCATTTAAGGGTCTTTTAATTTTAATGAATTAAGTGTAGAATGTTTGATAAACACCATGTAATGTGTTATGTATGCTTTGATGGATGTAATCCAAAATGATGTGGGAAATTAAGATGCTGTAACTGGGGATTACCCAAATGAGTGAGAGGTTGAATGAGTTGGGGTGGGTGTATTTATAATAATGTTTTAGATAATTTATTATCCAGCTAAAGGGGAAAACGCATTTGTTTGTAAATACCAAATTAAACATATTATCGAGGTGTTTAATGTAAGAAATTTCGAAATTCAAATGCTTTGGGAAAAACGTTTCCATCAACTGCTACAAAATTAAGGTTTAACGAAATCGATTATGCAATCTGGAAATGAAGCAATATTCCCACTCTCAAATGTGTTTGTTTTAAAGAAAAACATCAAAATACATAAAACAAAGAAATAAAAATTGCTTTGAAATTCCCTTGTAAGCTCTACAAGAGCTGACTATCGAATGAGCTTCTAGAATAGCTAAAGTCTGTCAAGTACAGCCAAAGCCTAGTACAATTTTTAATTTGTTTTTGGATATCAAGGATGGCAGAAATTTTGGAATACAATTTATTACATGACATCATGATGAAAATAGTCTAAGGTGGTCCCGTCGTTTGAGTGGCTATCTCGTTTCGTATTTTAATGGCAGTGCTCAGCTGGCTGCCAACAGAGTAGGTTCGTATCGGAAAAATTCTATTCGACTTTTTTCGTTTATTCCTTTAACCCTTAAGTGAGCAGAAAAAAACTGTCATTTTGCAATTAAGCACGGTACGTAGAACGCAAAAGAACGCTTGCAAACGAAAAACTCCATGTAAAAAACACGTAAAACCACTCACAAAAAGTTTGACCTCTGATGTTTTACTTTGGGAGAAACGAAAAGCAGAGTAGCAAAATCTACGCGAACGTCGAACTCGAACATCGAACTCTGAATTTGTGGATGGTATGAACAGCTGTTCGAGTTTTTTTTGGGCGCCCAAAGTAATTAAATTTATTTATTTTGACGAGCAGAAGCGAAAAAAATGTCCGAATAGAAAGGTGATAGTTGAAATCGTTTGAAGCGCTTTCATGAGGAAGAAAAAATTGCGCTTATTTAGACCTAACAAATAAGAAGCATTTTGATGAAGTTGACATGGAGAGCCTCCAGCTCCAGCAGCAATGAGCAGTGCAGAAAAAGCTGCAACATAGTTGTTGCTTACCCGGGCCAATGCCGAGCAAAAACAGCAATGCAATACTTAGTTTTATGAAACAAAAATAATTAAATAATGAAAATTTATAATATTTTTTATTGATCTTGCACTCCATGAGATTCGTATCGCATCTGGAGAGGGTATTTCACTTAGGAGCTAAGTGCACAATCCAAAGAAGCAGTTAAAACTGTTGGCGCTCATACGGAAGTTTTGAAAGTTTTGTCTCCAAGTATTGTGTGAAAGTACGTCCTGAAAGGGGCATGATGGCGAGGGACGTCGAACCAAGCCTGTCGGTCCTGAAAGGTGTGAAGCCCACCGAGCTATTATCGGTACCACGGAATGAGCAGTTGGCCTAGACTGCTCAAATTGCGTTTGGACACCTTGCGGGAGATGGTGGTCGTTGTGCGTTGATAACTACAATTGGATATATCGTTGATATGAATGGAAACGTGAATTTCCAGACCCAAAATCTTTGATTTAGGGAAAGAGCTGCCCCCTAGCTACGCCCTCATATTCTGAATTTGTTTTATTGGGCTTTCAAAACATTACAAATTTTTTTAAATAAATAACAGCTGGAAAAGAGTGTGAGGTTACCTTAAAAATACCAAATTTGGAATTTTTCGGAGTTTTTGTCATTTTTTGGCTATCTCAGCACACTATTTTGTTCATAGATTTCACTCGCGCAATAAATGACTTTTTTGTGCGCCCAAACATTTTGGAGTTCTCCCTACCGTGCGTGCGTATTGAAATTGAGCCATTTTAATGTTCCCAAAAAAGAAAAGAAAAAAAGAATCTTTAGGATATAGTTTTGTGCCAAATGGAAGAATCTGCTATTCTCATTTTACAGACACCGGTTGGAAGAGTTTAACCAACAAAGGCCAGTTGATGAAGAGAAGACGCCTAATGCCATAAGCAATACTGGAGCCGGAACGTGCACCAGAAATCATTCGATATGGCTACACAAATTCGACCGGGCAAAACAGAGTTATTGTCAAATGTTTAGCTTTATGTTTCAGTAACCACTTGGTCGTAATTGTTGGTAGTTACACGTTATGTCTTTTGTGTTATTAACACTAATATCACATTATTATAAAATTTTTAAATAATCTTAACTTGATGCAGCAGAATAACAAGGGAAATGTCGAAGATAATAACACAGATGCTTGGTTAAACTTAAGTTTTGAAGATATTCGCCAATCAGAATATAATGAAAATTGTAATAACCCTTATGATGTTACTGCGATGTACATATGCAAACTCTGATGATCTAACTTCGATTGAGCTACCTCCAAGTATAGAAAATAACATAGACGAGCTTACAGAGTACGTGGCCGGATACATTATAAAATAATTGGGACTCTCCAATATGTTGTCAGACAGTAAGACATTAAGCTACGTGGATGAAATATCGCATGGCGGACTTAAAAATCCATCTATTGAATTTAAGGAACAGATCAAGCAATTAGAACAAATTTTTGTTATGTTAACTGTTAACTGGCCGTTTTTTTTGTCATAACTTGAGTATCGTTCATTCGATCTTTATCATTTCTTTGGCAAATCGATAAATAATGCTAATTTCTAACTATCTTTAGAAGGTACAAACCATCTATCAAAACTGTGAAACATATTACGTTGTTTTCAAATTGCGGAATTGGAAAGGGGCGTAGCAAAAATTGAAAATAAACTTGATCTGCCTGCAAGTATAAGAAATATATGTCCCATACATGTCAAACCTCTATCTGTTACCATCTCTAAGATCTGTGCGTTCATACAGACAGACGGACATGGCTGTTGATGCTGATCAAGGATCGGAAATGATTCCTTCTCCCTGTTACATACTTTTGCACAAACTTAATATTCTCTGTGTACCTTTGGTATATAGTTTAGCTTAGGTTAGGTTGCAATGGTTGAAATGGAAAGATCCCATTTCTTCACTTAGGCCATCGAAGGCCCGTTGTGGAACCATATAACCCTTTCTACGCTGGGGTCGTAGAGGGAGGGTCTGTCCTGTTAAACCATTTAGAAAGTAGCACAAATTTTAGCAAAGGGGCAACACCTATTTCAGAAATGTCTGATAATATATAAGGTGCAAAGACAAGCTTGCGGAAATACCGCAAGACTTTTATATATCGTTTAGGAAAGGACTTCCCAAAACTGCGAGTCGCCTTCTGCTGAGAGCTGGACAGCGTACACTCTCCTCTTCATCCACTGAATTGCAGCTTATGCAGAAGTCATTGTGTCTGATGCCAAGCCTCGCGGCGTGTCTTCCGATTAGGCAGTGTCCAGTAAGGGCCCCTACTATTAGGGAAATGTTCTCTTTTTTTGTTGACAGAGTAACGCCCTTGATCTGTTAATATTGAGAGTAGGCCATGTAAGCCTAGATACTTCACACGTGTGAATCGTTTGTCATCGATTTATGGTTATTCGACAAGTTGTTTCTTTTGTTTGTAGCTTAAAGGTCGCAATCCGGTAGGAGCTGATTGGTAGAGCCAAGTCTAGCGAGGTGGTGGGCCATCTCGTTGCCTTCAATGTTGCAGTGTCCAGGCACCCAAACGAGATTTATTTTAAAGTGCTGAGCCATCTCATTAAGAGATCTGCCGCACTCTGCAAGAGTTTTGGCATTATTAATATTACCGTCAAGTGCTTTAAAGGCAGCTTGACTATCTGAGAAAATGTGTACTTCGCTTCTTCTGGTTACGAGAGTTTCCAGAAGGTTGGTATCCTCCTGGATGGCTTCAACCTCTGCTTGGTAAAAACTACAATGATCAGAAAGTCGAAATGAAGTTTCGATCCCAAGCTCTGAATTGAAGACTCCTCATCCTACCTGTCCATTCAGTTTGGAGCCATCAGTGTAGAAATTTATGGCATTCGGTTTGCAGTGAGGCGGCATTGAGTTCCAGACCTGCCGACTCGGTATGGTGACTTTATACATGGTGGTAAACGTTATTGTTGGGATGCAGTAGTCAAGAATTGGTGGTACAGCCACTTGATGCAGAAGTATAAAGGAGTGGCCAGAGTTACTATCCTTCCAGGTACCGCTTTCTCTCAGCCTGAGAGCGGCGATTTCTCTACCCAGAAGCACTACGTTGAACTTCTGTTATGGTTCTGAGGACGGAAGGTTTCCCCAGAGCCGGCCACCATACGATGATTCCGTACAGTAGTATTGAACGTACAACGGCTGTGTACAGCCAGTGTACTATTTCAGGGTAAGTAAAGTCAGTTGCTCACTTTGACTTTTGATTGTATTTGTTCAGATGCTTACTCAATTTTTCATTTTTGTTTAGTTGTTCAGTGACCCTCTCACTTGCTTAACAGTTGACTTCGTTTTTAGCCGGCTCCATACACAAGGAAATGATCGACTGCTCGTTGGCTCAGGCTTTCTATTCTGTTTCGTACTTTTGTACTTTGACAGAACTCGCTTTAAATTTAAGCGAGCCGATGTTTAATTATTCCATTTTCCCAACAAATTGATCAAATAATTACACAATCTGCATTGTGTCATACTTAATTAATGTCGCTCCGTTCATTAACAAAATCAAAACTCAATTGTTAAATTTTAATAACATTTTAAAGCGTAGGTGTATAGGGGTTACATTTCTGTTAATTTCAAATGCTGATCAAGAATAAACTTTATAGGCCCGGGGATGCTGTCTTTTGGCATCACTAATCCAATATATTCTGTATACCTTGTGTTTATGTTTACTTCTTTGTCTTTTATTTTCTCATTAAAAATAGTAATTTTCCACTGAGATGTTGCAGTTTCAAGGCAATTCTCTGTATTTTCCAAACTTATCGGCTTAAAGTTTTCTAAACATTTTTTTTGAGTCCATTTTAAACATTTCCCCCCCAAAAAAAATAAACAAATAAATATTTTTCCACTCTGCACATCTAATTCCCTCCATTTGGTTTATCTTCTCCCTCATCCAAGCATTCACTCAGCTAAATTACATTTTCAACATTTTCGCTTGTCAGTTTTAAATCCTGCTCTGTGAAACGATGGGGATTTGTGTATTTAAATACCATAGATAAATCAATATTTGTTTTGAATTTCAATGACCACCAACCATTTGGGCACAGTTTTTTATTTCCTTTTTGTGTTTGTTGCACAATTAAAAATCGTTTCTGAAATCTGAATGACAATTTTTGTCCCCGCAAAATGGAGAAAATTTTTACCGCCTGGCTGCTCAGTTAAAATGTCAATAGGATGGCTGGATTTTGTTTTACATATCGCTCACAATACAATGACCCACATTGAGAGTCATTTTTTAAACAGAGCAAAAAATGTCCTTCAATTATATTGTGCGCCTGCCGCCTCGCGGCGGTAACCTGGCTGACGTTGATCAGGATTGGGGCGAAAAATGTAAAAGCGGAAAAAGGTCAGGGCAAGCGAGAGAAATATTTTATGTAGCAGCGCACAAATTTTTCATGTTATTTAAAGTTCATTAAAAATTTATGTCAGTCATGACTCATGAGAGATGTGTTCAAAATGGGGGGGGGGGGGAGAGGGTGGAGTGGTTCTTTTATTTTTCAGCTAGCCACAGGCTGCTGGTTGGCAAGCAATTAGCAAAGTTTTACAGTTCAATTGTGCCACAAATTTTGTTCTAGTTTTTGGCAAATACCAGTTGGAATGTCACCATCTCCTACCAAACAACAACTAAATTAACTTTTACAGTACAGCTGTTGATACTTTTTGATTGCTATCACTGCACACAAAAATTTCTAAAATTTTTTTTACCAGTTGCCAACTTCAATGCAGATAACTTTTCCAATTTTCTGTCTTTTCCCCTCGGTTGAATTGTTGTTTTCTGTGGTTTGTTTGTGTACATTTGTTGTTCTTGTGTTTTGAGCTACAAGTCATTTAACTTGTGCATGAGAATTCAAATGAAAATATTTGAAAATGTGAAAACAGCATTGTATTAACTCTAAATTTTGGGACCGCCAACTACTTAAATCTGTATACAGATTTTTGTTTGGACTCAAATCTCTTTGAACTAATGCCTAGTTAAAAGTCTATTCTAAGCTCATTCTTTTCATTTACCAAAATAGTTTAATCAATAATTCAATTTTCCCAAAAATAAGCAAAGAAAAACGAAACTTTCTCCATCCCCTGTGAAAATGCTAACTAGTCAAGCAATTAGTGCGAGTTACGTTTTAGGTCCAAAGAAGAAAAGGGAGCAAAAGAACGTTAAAGTTGAATTCTTTGCAAGTGGGAGGGGAGGAGTCCGGTCCATAATTGTTACACTCGCCCACATCCGGTTAGACCAAATTAGTGCCACACCACTTGTTATTGTCTTTTCTCTTTATATACTCCAGAGCCTTTCTCGCTCTCTCTCTCTCTGTATGGTGCTTTGTCCACGGAAATAGCTCAACGTTGGAATCAAACTAATCAGTTGAATGATTGGCGTTGACAACCAGTGAACGAACAATGACCAATACCAGCGATTGATCGTCCCGTCCCTCCCACCTATACAGCAAATGAAAATTGTCCCTTTTTTTTCTACTGCCTTTCATAAAAGTTTGCTACCTTCTCTTTTATGCTTTTGCTTCTGGTTAACGAGTTTTCCTCTTCCTGCTCCTCCTCTTTGCTCATTAAATGTGTGTAAACCGTCATTTGGGCTTGGTCGTCGTCGTCATCGTGGAGGCATTCAACACGCTTCAATGGAAGTGAAATTACTCTGTAGCCATAATACGCAGATTTTGCCCGGCCACTTTTTTTTCTTCATCTGCTTTATTGGTACATTTTGCTTGACACTTTTAATTTGTCGTAATTTGAACTTGCTTGGCATTAATTATACTCTAAGTTGTTGTTGTTATTCCTCTTCTTCCTCTTCTTTTTTTTTTGCGCTCCACATTTTAAGTTAACTTTGTTATGCAAAATGCTAGCAGAGAGGAGATTAGACCTATTAATGTCAGCTTTTGCGGTATTGGAATGGTTCTAATGGTTTAATTAAAGGAAGGTTACAGAAAAGTCCGCGACATTTCCATATAAAGTGAACATTTCCAACTAAGACTTGGCAATTTTTGGTTTTAAAATAGTTAAGCTTGAACTTAACTTAGCTGGCTCGAGGTCATTCATCCGAGGTCAACATATTTGATGATGAAAAAGTTTTATTTGCTTTGATGTTAATATTATTACTCATTTGTATCCTTACCAGTGTTGCCAAAACTTCAGAGACAAAAATTGCTAGAATTTAAAAAAAATATTG